>JAQFXT010000869.1:0-24063 GCA_034683725.1 Strigamia crassipes | reverse complement strand
TTATGGCTTAAAAATGATTTTATGGCTTAAAAATGATTTTATGGCTTAAAAATGATTTTATGGCTTAAAAATGATTTCATGGCTTAAAAATGATTTTATGGCTTAAAAATGATTTTATGGCTTAAAAATGATTTTATGGCTTAAAAATGATTGTATGGCTTAAAAATTATTACTACTTTTCCCTTTTTTTTTTTTACCTGAGAAGAGTGGCGTCACAAAACCAATCTTGAACTAATAAAATAGTGTGGCAAACGGCCATTAAAAATGACGTTATTTGCAACGACTGAATTTCCAGAGCGCTTTCAACCGACGGGTATTCGGTTGAATATTTTTTCTCATATTGCATCATATGATCCATCACCGAAGCACTCAAAACAGGCTGAAACAATTCCATTTTTACTACAATTCATTAAGTTTGTATTTGAATTTCGTTATATACCTGCACATCTAAAATGATCACTCTTTCCGGCGTAATAAATATATCGATTCCATTGGTTCCGTGTTCGCCTAATTCTCTCAATTCTCTAGTTTGCGCCTTAAAAATATACGATCTACCAAAATTTACATATATTTTTATCGTTTCCAGTTTTAAATTTCACATTTCACTACTTAGGCGATTCCTCGGGTTTGTTTCCGGCAAGATACGACAACAAAGTCGATTTTCCAACGCCCTGCAAGCCGATCACGCCGATAACAAAATAATCGGTCTGGTCTTGTAAAAACTATCCATCGTTTAAAATACGAATGTCAACAATTTGTAAAAAATAAAATTATTCTTTCTAGATACCTCAACGGCATTATCGCACCACAGTAAATTATCATCGATTAATTTCACCGGGTTCTTCATTTCGGGCAAAGGCGCCAAGCGGTTTTCTAGCGAAGGTCCAACTTCGGTCGTCGGCGTACTGCCAGCGGACGTTATTGCCACAGTGGATTTTTGCTACAATATTATTATTTATTATTATAATTATTATTATTAATATATTATAAAACACCAGTCAGTTTGGGGGTCACTAAAAAATTTTTCGATACATTTCCACCTATATTTGCTCATTTTCTTATGTTTTAAACATGTTTAAACAGTTTTTACACTTTTTAAACTGTCTAAAACAAGTTATACCGAGCTGGTTTAAGTGTTTAACCTAACATACAAGTTTTTACGTAAGATTTATTATTTTTTCACAATTTTTTGCTTGATTTTCAGCATTTTTGGGCATACCCCATCGAGAGGCATACCCCAATTTGGGGTATACCCCCGTTTTGTAGTGACCCTCAAATTGGAAAAAAATAAGCTCGTTTATTCGGTTTCACCAAAATCGTCGTGGTCATTGCTGCTGACGGTGTGGCAGTAATCGCCGAACTCGATTGCGTCATGTGCGGCGGAGTTCCGCTCTCGTCTCTGGATCGAAGCAAAACTGTAGGAACGGGATCCGACACCGTTTTACTCGCAGTTCGCGAACTCGTGTCGCTCGAAACGGACGCCGACTAAATATAAAAATAGATTAATAACAATTAATAGAATGGAAAATAACGTATTAAATTCTGAAACCCTTTCTGACGACGGTTTCACTAATATGATTGGTCGAGGCATCGAAACTGGACTTTCGGATTCCTGCAAACACATCGAAACAAATCAAAATTAAGAAATGGAAGAATACAGTTACAATTTATTACTACCTTTATTTTAATTCCTCGCTTTTTACGACGTCTGCCGCGATCGCCGAGATCTGACATACTATTTTCGTCGTTTATAGTTCGATTTTGTTTTACCACGCTATAACATGACTGGAAGACTCTAACGTTAATGATTGGCACTACATCTACTGGATGTGCTGAAAGATTCGTTCGATAGTCAGTCAACAGTTGTGTTTTTGGTCTGTGAACCCCGTAGCTCCTGCGTAGCTCAACGGTGACTCTCGAGGTGCCTAAAATTGATTCGTGGTGAAGTAATTGTATTTTTGCTAATGTTTAAATTATTTTTCAGGGTTAATTGCCGCCAATTGCAGAAACCATTTTCTGGGTTCAACGGTATTTTCTGTGTTTGGTTTTCTTCCGTGTTGGTTTGGTTTATTTGATTGATTTGATTATTTAATTGGATTCAAATGTGAACAAAGCACTATCAGGATTTGTTTGGACCATCTGTAAAAAAATCGCGGGGGTAGGCAATGCTGGAAATCTCGTATGGGCTAAGATTTTGGATTTGAAAATCTTAGAAATTCTGGAAATCCCAGAAATTTTTTGGAAATCGTAGAAAGCCATGAAATCTTCTAATTTATTGCAAAATTTGTAGAAAAATCAAGCGAAATTCTTGAGAAATTTGGCTGAAATCTTCAAATCTACAGCAAATCTCTCAAATCCAAGAAATCCTGAAAATTCAAGAAATCACGGAAATCTTGGAAATCTTGGAAATTCATAAAATCGCTCAAAATCTTTAAAGAAATCCTTCTGAAATCCTTATATCTTAAGGATTTTAACAGGATTTCAAAATCGCGTACGAGATTTTGGAATCCTGACGATTTCAGGATTTCAGGAGGATTTCTCAGAATTTCAAGGGGCTTTCTCAGGATTTCAAAAGGATTTCAAAAGGATTTCTCAGGATTTTAGGTGGATTTCTTCAAAGATTTTGATCAATTATTGGGTTTGCAGGATCTCTGGGATTTCAGAGATTTTGTAAGGTTTCAAAGATTTGTTAAGAGTTCAGGAAATTACAATTGATTTGATCATTTCAAGATTTCAACAAGCCGTTATCTTTTCCATTTTGCTTGATTTTGCTGCAATTTTTAAGAGAATTTATAATTATTTCGTGTATTTTCAGGATTTTTAGAATTTCTGGGATTTCATGGATTTGGGAATCCAAAATCTTAGCCCATACGAAATTTCCAGCATTGGCTGCCCCCCTCGTGTTTCGCTGACTAAAATCCCTGGTGCCAGGAATTTTCATCATTGAAAACCAACCGGACGACAAATGCGGTTTGCTAAGTACTTCAGGGTTGATCAGATAACAGCTGTTTTGTAATGGCTTTTCTTATTTGTCATTGTATGACGTAACTAGTGATAATTTACCATTAAGAACTTATAGATGAAGTAAACAAAAATTTTTTTGACATGATATAGGGGGTGTAAAATCCAACTCTCTACCTCCACGTGGTCACCCCTGGGATAACTGATGACTTGACTTGTCTCAGTGGAACCAGAAGAGAGCTCTGGTCAATTGCCATATGTTCAGTTTTCCTATTTCACACTGTTTTGTTCGTGGCATTTGCATGAGTTTGTATTGTAAGACCATATTCGACAAATGACTGTGGCATTTACATGATTTGTATTGTAAGACCATTTTCGACAAATGACTGTGGCATTTACATGATTTACCCACATAACCCCAAAAAACTAGGAACCCCTCTCATATCAGTTGGAATTGGAAAATTTCAAATTGCACTTGTTTTCTCTAAACCCTGTCGGCTCACTCGTTCGCTCGATGCCCCTCCTCCCCGCACTTGAAACAGGTCAAACCTTCTCACACTCGGTTTTTCCCTTTGCACGGTCGTTTTGGGTTTCGACTTAATTTTTACCTCATTTTTGACACTGACATATTTTGACTCTAATGTTTTCACATCCTTAATAATCTCGCCAATACTGCTGTATGATTGGAGATAAACTGGCCCCATTACTGCCCTGATTTTCAACCCATCGAAAATGTACTCATACGCTTCTATTAAATCCAATTTCAAGCGACCACACACTGCCCACTTCCTGTACACATACGCCTCGACCTTCTCGTCTTGCTTCTGCATCAGGGTTTGTTTTTCGGCCAGAGTTAGCTCCTGGTCTGGGAAATCGTTGTAGAGTCGCTCGATTTCGCCGGTGTTTTCTTGCCAAATTTTGGCCGCTCCCTCCAGTGCCGCTGTCGCATTCGCCACCTTGGTCGTGTTTGTCCAGTGGTAGTCTTTTGCAAACTCATCAACTATATTTAGCCATTGAGTCGTTTGCATCTGTCTCCGTTTGCCCGAAAATTTTGGTAACTTGGGCGCCGTCGGGGGTTATCTAGCTGCATTTGCGCCACCAACAGCTGAATCGTCTTTTTGGTCCCCTCCACAGCCGGATCCCTCGTACCTCGTGTGTGTCGTCCGATTCGGGTTGGCCTGCTTCCGCTTTTATTGCTCGCCACAACTCGACTGCCATCACTGCTTTTCGTTTTCCAACTGTTGGAATATTCCGTTTCGTCATTTCAACACTCATCTCTTTGAGTCGTAGCACCAGAATGTTCTCCACGCTGGGCACTTCCCCTCTCAATCATCGCCAAAACCGTTGGGATATCCATTTTAAAAGTTTGTTTTTTTTTCTTTCTTTTTTTGTGTGACATTTTTTACCTCTCGCCACTTTTTGTTAATCTCCCCTCTCTTTCTCAAAATGTTCCGTTGGTTTTTACTCACTGTTTTCCCCTCTGCTTTCGCAATTTATGCGCTGTTCATCCCACTTCTGATGTAAACTACTTAAACTTCACTTGAGACTTGGTTTACAAGTTAGAAATAAATGCTGCCAAAACAGCCACCCAACCACTCAGCTCGACTTGTAAATTCAGAATGTCTTTATTTTACACAAAATGTACAGAAGTGAATGTTCTTAACTTTAATTTGTTTAAAATTCCCGCCCCCTCAACCCGGAACTCTGACCTTTGCGTCGTTGTGGCGCCTCTAATGTCTCCCTGCGCCCCCTCCCCCTTTCGCCTGTGCTTTTTCTAAAATATTCCATTTCTATATTCTACGCTTGATTGAAAATTAAGCCTAAAGAATATCCATGTTATCTGTTCCTGTTAAAACTAGATTAAATTTTCCCTTTTCAATTGCATCTTTTACGAAATAATATCTCAGTTCAATATGTCGACTTTTACGTCTGTTAATCACTCCATTTGCAAGTGCAATAGCAGATGTGCTGTCACAATGAACTAGAACTGGTGCACGGCATAATTTTTCTAGTTCCCAATCTCAGTCGAAAAATTTACCAACTATTGTACCTCTTTAAATCTCTCGCATGCTGCCATGTACTCTGCTTCACAAGTAGATAAACTAACAACTGACCGTTTAGTCATTTTTCAGCTTATTGTCGTTCCACCTGTGCCTTCATCATCATCTTCTGAGTCCACTTGATCATTCTCTTCTGCGACATTGTTTGGAATATTCACGATTTCTTGTTTTTTACCCCTTTTCAGTTGCAATAGTTGAACAAAGTGTAGTTTTGTGTTGAGGTACAAATGCGAGATGCTGACCTCTTGGTTTAGAAGTAAAGACAAAGTTTATTTAGGTTCACCAGGTGGCGCTGACAAGGTCGCGTCACCAAACATGCCTACACATACAGCGTATGATATTGGAGTGGTCACTCCAAGTATCCAAAAGGGTGTCATCAAATATACACATACATACAGTTGTGTGAGATTGGAATGGACATTCCAGTCTCTGTTTTCATTTTCTTGAATTTTTACATTTTACATTTTACATTTTAGGTTTAACTTTTTGCTTTTCGGGGTTGTAAACTCTGTATTCTCTTCTATCCATGCAATAACCGACGAAAATTCTTTTTTTTCTTTTGCAATCCAATTTGTTGCGTTGATTCTTGGGTATTCAAATGTTTGCAATGCATTCGAATCTTCGGAAATATCCAACGCTTGGTTTTCTGCCTGTCCAGATTTCTTCTGGTGTTTTATTTTTTGTTGCTTTTGATATGCATCTGTTTCTCACATGAATTGCTGTACTTATGGCCACTGCCCAAAATTCTTTAGGTAATTTTGCATCCGCCATCATGGTTCGTGCCGCCTCAATGATTGTTCGATTCATTCTATCGGTTATTCCGTTTTGTTGTGGTAAAAATGGTAGTCTTTTCGTGCTTGATTCCCTTCTTCAGGAAATTTTCCATGTGACAATTAATGAATTCCGTCCCATTATTGGTGCGAATTCCCTTTACTTGCAAGTCCGTTTCATTTTTGATTCTTTGCACAAAATCACAAAATGTCTCGTAGACTTCACTCTTTCTTTCCAAAAAGATTCCGAAAACTTTTTGCAACGCATCATCGACGATCATCATTAAGTATTTGCTCCCATCGATGGATTCTGTTGAGGCTGGGAGAAAAAAAACTGACACTAGTTAAAAGACTGAAAACATTTATTCTAAATCATCCACTCGATTTCACTCGCAAGAGTAAAAAGCCTGGTGGCCAAAAAAACAAAATTAATACAAGCTACGGTAGCCCAAAGGTGGCAACCGTAACCAAACTATAACAAACTAAGGGAGTACATTTGTACCAATCACAATCATATCAAAATCAATACAGTATAAATACCAAAGAAAATAAATACATCCAGATTGAAATGACATAAGTATAATCTCCATAAGATGAAGAAAAATTCAATTTTGAAATCCGGAGAACAAATTGTCTAAATCCAACAGATTCGATGCTCATCGGCCCGTACAAATTCATGTGCAATAGTTGTAATACCTTTGTGTTATATTTTTCTTTTATTTTTTTTAAGGTATTCCTTGCGTGTTTCCCTTTTACACAAGTATCACATTGTGCCATCTCTTGTTTGTAACCCTCAAGTCTAGGCACGATTTTATTCTTTGCCATTTCTTGCAGGCATTTGTGGTGCACGTGCGCGAGGCACTCGTAATTCTTGTTTTTGGCCTTTGGGTTCCTTGAGGATAAAATGTGAACTTTGTTCAATTTTTCAACGAATTTTTCCTCACCCGATTGTCGAATTTCTTCCTTAACCACGGTGCAAGTACGCACTTGATTTTTCTCTTTTTCTTTATGTAATGTGGTTTAACTCACGCTGTATCGTGAGCTTCTTTTGAGTTGCTGCTCCCCGATGTACATTCGCGAGTGTGTCCCAGATCTCTTGTGCTGTGTTTTTATTCAAAACGTAACTTGCCTGTGCTGAAGTCAATGATTGTGCCAGGATGTTCCTTGCGTTTACATCATCCTGCGCCCACTGGTTCTGTTTAGCTTGTGTTGCCCCAGCACCGGGTGCTTGCCCATCAATTGCATTTAAAACTTTGTTTTTCTAGAAGGATCCTCACTTTCCATCTCCAAGTTGGGTAATTGTTTGTATCTAACTTCTCGATTTGAGTAAAACCATGCTGATTTGGATTCGCCATTAGTTTCGGTTTTGCAAACCGCATCCTTTGATCATTATTTCGTTTTCTCTTATGTATTCAAGTCACATACAGTCTCCTTCTCACTACATTTTTGCATGCTGGGCCCATAACCCTTTGTTGATTGCAGCTATAAGTTAATTCTTCATGAGACTAAAACAAACGCACAGTTCTACAGGTGAAAAGCTCACAGGTTCTATTCTGTATAAAGCATTACAAGGAGTGAGTTCAAAAACGAGGCTAAGTCTCAACTCTGCCTGCATGTGTTTTGGTTAAGACTAACCACGCGGTAGCAATTGTTCCACGACAATTAAGTCACTCACAGAGTTCTTTGTTCAGTATTGCTATTTGCTCTAGCAAATCATCTGGAGTGACAAAAGAGTTAAACGATTGATCACAAGAATGAGCTATTAGCTTGATAGCTCCTATAACCATTAATCACTGGTTCACTGTCATTTGTACGAATTACGAATATTCCGATCTGCACGAAATGTGGCGCAATAGTTATCCCTTTTTGCTGTCTAATACATAGGCACTGTATTTCGATTTCTTGATAACACCATCAGAAACTAAGTTGACAAATCTATACACTCGTGCTTTGCAAAGTTTTGAGAAGACTTGGTTCTTTGTACAGTGGTTCAGGTTTGCTCTGTAGATCGAACGCAACAAGATACCACTGTTGATTATCGTCTAACCGGTACAGCCAGGGTTCCATAAGGCACCTGATTTCGATTCAGTTTACTGGATGTAGTCGTGTAATTGACTGTCTTCTGTTCTCATTCAATTGTGAATTCACCACATTCGTATGGAATCAGAAGTATAACATTTACTTATCTTGACTGGCATCTATCTTCGGTCAATCCGGTTTTCAATGGAATACTGTGGCCTGATAATGGTGAGGAAAGTGATGCTAATATGTCAAATGTTTTATGTTAAGTCCTTGTACTTCCTGTTGTACGAGTTTCAAAAAAACCTTAAATTGTATTCAAAATAGCGCGGGTGGCAACACAAACCCTGGTGGCAAAAAGGGGAGATTAGCGCATTTGAATACAAAATGTTACGAATTAATTAACAATAGTGGCAACAAATCAATACAATCAATCAATTAGTTATGCAGCACACTAAATTTTAAAAAATGTATGCAGTTACCAATAAACATTATGGTGCTTAGAGGCTCTCTACTTGCTTCAGATCCTATTTCAATTACTGTAATCAGTTCATTAAAAATAAAAGAGGGTTGTTTGTTGGATTTGCAAATAATGGTTAAGGTGTCACTTTCTGATGCGACATTGGCTTGGCCATCCGAGATCTCGTTGAATTGGTTTAATACTCGATTGATTTTTAGGCCACAAAAGCAGTCGCGACCTGGAAGATGCGTCAGAAATAAACGTGCCATTACCCCCAAAATCGACATCATCGTTGTTGCCACTACCGCCGACACATAATGGGAACGGTCAGTTTTTCTCCGATACGTCCGATACCTGATGATGAAGACAATTTCGACATTGACGGGAGCGGTTCTAATTTGAAAATTTGGACGAAATTATCACCACTATTAGAATAGTCACGCAGCTTTAATACATCAACGAATCATTGAGGGTCTAAGAGTCGGTTTAAGTCGCGACAGACGCTCACATCATGATCTGATTTGCAATTGCAATTATGGTTATAAACTATTAAGAATGATGGATACATTTATTTAAACTGAATTAATACGTGATAATGCAATACAATTTATAATATGGTTAAAACTAAACTAAAGTTAAACAAAGAAATGATAGAAAGTTAAGAAATGGTGAGAAAATGCCAATACATCAACAACTTACACCTAGAAACAATGGCTGCTGCTGGGCTGCTGTTCCTATATTGTGGCACATGCTGGGACACAATTTAGGCCGAGCAAGCATCGAGGCCTAAATTATACAAATCAATTCACTCGTGTGCTTTGATTGCTTAAAGCAAGGAAAGCTGGATTCACAATGTGTTGTGAATACAGCAAAATAGTCTCATTTCTTTCAAAGTTATCACTAATCTCAGTCTTATAATTGGCAGGAGCAAGAAAGCAGTTTGTTTGAGAGCAGAATCAAGAGTGAGCAAAAGATGATTTTGGGACAAACTAAGTAAATTGGCCCACCCCCCAAAACCCTGCTCAGGACAGGACATCTGCTCAGTGAGCATAAATTGTATTAGAGCAACTGTTTCTCGAATTTCGCACGTCGGTTATGGACGGCTTCGGCTCTGTTGAAGTATGTGTCGACATCTTTACTTTCTATCTTAAATTGGGTTAGCTTGCACGCGCTGATCATCCGTAATTCCTTGGTCTTAGCTGCCATGTTGGTTTTGATAAGGTCCCATAATGTTTTTGCATTTTTGTTTGCGAATGTTTTAGCACTTGCGATGTCGTCATTGTGTTTATCATCGTTACATGTGCTTGGGCATTTTTGTCATCTCATTCTTTCCAAGTTTTCTCGTTTGCATCAAAATTGTCTGCATTTTGAATTCCACGCAGTGGCTCATTAGCCATTATGATTGTTTTTCAAAGTTTCTTGGCTTTTAGTACTCCATCTACTCTTGATTCCCACAGGAAATAGTACGAGTCATTGAGTGGTTCAATGCTTGCCAGGTTCCAATTATTGGTCATTTTTAATTCTTCTGGTTTAAAAAATGCTTCAAATTTGTCTCAATATTTGTTCCAAGTTGTCTTAAATTGTTCTCAAACGTCTCAAAATATTCTTGGAAATAGTCTCAAAAAAAAAAACTTTTTAATTCTATTCAGGAATTTGTTTAAAAAAAATCTTTGAAATTTGCCTTAAAAATCATCTTCAATTTGCTTCAATCACGAGTGCCTCACTAATTTCTCTCTATGTGTGCTCAAATTTTTGTTCAAATTGTTAACTGATTTAACTAACTGCTCCATTGATTGCTGGAACAATGCAGGTGCACATGAAACTCCATAAAACAATCTCTTAACTAAGAATAATCCCTTATGGGTGTTAATAACCATGATCTACTGAGACTCCGTATCAAGTTCCCACTGGTTGTACGCATATGAAAAATCAAAACACGAAAAATATTGACCATTAACTAATGTACTAGTTATTTGCTTATATTGCGGAAGTGGATAAACCACTTTAGGTAAGGCCTTTGTGAGTGTTTGGATTCAGTCGCCGCGTGGTCAAGGGGACGGCCACGCGTCGCTGGACACAACACACACACTAAATACAATAATTTACACAAAAATGCACTTATTTAATGTTATATATTTTTATTAAAGCAGTGTGTTTTCCGAGTTGTATGGAGTTCCTCAACTCCATCCTAAAGTACCGACCGCTGGTCACGCAGCCTGGGGCCGCATGGCCAGCGAGTTCCTGTTAATTTCTATCGCACCATGCGCTGCTAACACATGGCGCACATGACTGGGATGCTCAGGTCCCTGTGGGGTGCAGAGCAATCGCACAAAGCTGAGAGTTGCTGTACATCATGGCAGGTTCGGTAGGGCCACGTGAAACAGGTCAAAGCGACCTTACTCGAGATGAGTTCCCACTCAGACTGTCTGTCGGGCGTCTTGTTGATCCCGTTTGTCCGCGACCCTCGGTCAGCCATGTCCCTCTCCGATTGGCCATAATCG
The DNA here is from genome assembly GCA_034683725.1 of Strigamia crassipes. Classification (NCBI taxonomy): domain Eukaryota; kingdom Metazoa; phylum Arthropoda; class Chilopoda; order Geophilomorpha; family Linotaeniidae; genus Strigamia; species Strigamia crassipes. The sequence continues at coordinate 13,292 of JAQFXT010000869.1, read as the reverse complement.
GTTCGTGGCTCCACCCATTGCTGGGGAGCCATGAAAGGGACCGCAAGTGTTGACCTGGGAGCCCTGACCGTTGACCCATGACCGTCAAATGGTCACACCTTGTTCATTGTTAAATTGTACAGTCCTGCCAACTTAACTGTGCCGTCAAATTGTTCGACAGGTGTAACCGGTGTTGCCTATTTGGCATGCTGTACCGGTTCCAAAACACCTGCAGCGACAAGTCTATTAATTTCAACTTCCATCTTTGCTCTTAAAGAAAGAGGAGGGTTATGCGCTGGTAAAAAGATTGGTTGAAATGATTTATCAACTGGAATATGCAATGAAACTCTCTTGCATCGCCCAATACCCCCACCAAAAACAACACAATGATCTGCCAAAATTTTTTTTGCAGACTTTTTGCATTAACTAGATCAGATGATGGGGACGACGGAACCTTCTTGACTACATTTACCTGATTTGGTTGCCCAATTACATTTCTAATAGACACTGTAATAGCCCAAATGCATGTAACAAATCCCATCTTAATAATGATCCTTTTACGCCTTCAACAACATGCAATTGCAAGGAATATTGAACAACTTTGAAAAATTACTTTCACCTGAAATACTTCTAAAAGTGATAACAATTCACCAGTAAATGCACGCAGGCGAACTGGAATAGCATGCAATTTATATTGAGCAAAATTATCATGACAACACTGTTCATCAATTAAGGTGAGCGATTATCCACTGTCCAATTCTATGGTCAAAATGATGTTTTTGATGTCAATGTCAACACTTACAGGATCAATGATAACATCTCGTACATGTAAGACACGGTGAAATGGCACGAAAATGTTATTAAAAACATGCACAGAATTTGCTGAAGAGTGCTTGCTTGACGATGCTCCACTCAGATCCTTGTTGACCTGTCCAGGACGATTAGGCATTGACCACACATGACAAAACTTCCAAATATTTCATTTTTTTCCACACTGATGACAGTCAAAATCCTTAAATCTGCACCGGTCTCGTTTATCATCTGGTGATTCATATGCATAACAACGATGCTTTTTTGCAACAAAAGATTGTTCTTGTGGGCAATTTCTACATGGTAGAAGTTGTTGCCTGGGTCGTCAAGAACTTGGTGGGTTGTTGCTTCTTTTTCCTTTTTGCATGCATGCACTAGGCCTATGATGGCCCTCTGAATAATTTCGGACCGCAGGCCTTGGGTAAAGAGGTCTGCTAGCATAAAAGGAAGTGACAAACCATAGTCGCAATACTTTGCAAGTGATTGCAGTGCGACTGCAAATTGAGCCGCAGATTTGTCAAGTGCTTGATCTCATCGGTGAAATCGAAAGCGCTCACCGCATTGCAGTGGTTTCGGACGCTGATGATCCGTCAGCAAGGTGGTCAGCCTCAAAAAACTTTTCTGATGGGTTATTTGGCAGAGCCAGGTCAGAAAGTTTGGCATATGTCTCGATTCCGACACAGGTCATCAGCCACGCCACCTGCTGACCATTGTCTACTATTGTGTGGCACTTAAAGAAGCCCTTCAACTGCTCCACGTATCGTCCCCAGTCAGAGTTGGGGTCAAACGCCTCAAAGGTGGTGAAACCAGCCATTGAAAAGTGAAAAAAAAGCGTTAGTAATGGTCAAAAAGTTTGTGGAACCATAGGCCTAACCCACGTGACGCGTGGTCAGGGTGTGACGAAAATGGCCGAAATTCACGCAAAAACACTTTTAAAGTTGATAACAATACTCATGTTTCGTGGGTAATTGATTGTATTCAAATCCTTGTCGCCAATAATGTGTTCTTGCATCTGGATAAATATGGAAATTAGGAGGTATTTCTATAAGCGGACATCTTGGTTAAGGGTAGTTAACAAAAATGGATTTTATTCTTGTAAGGGGCACTGACGATAGCGGTCACCATCAGGTAATCTCAAGAGAGATTTACATATCTTTGGGGGAAAGACACCCACTACATGAACATATATCGGTAGTAAACCACGAATCGGGTAGCGAATTACTTCACCTTCAAGAATATTTTGTCCTACTGCCTTGGCTCTGGTTTGAATGCCAATTGCTCTATCAATGTAGTAGTCCACTATCTCATCTGACTTCACTTTTATTTCACTTAGGTCATATCCAGCATTAATTTGTTTTTTTTCTGTACTAGCTGCATGGCATTTTTTAAAGATATGTCCACACCTCTTTAGCCTTTTTCATACCAATGCATTGCTGTTTGTGTTGTCTAATTGACAGTGCATCTCGCCGTTTCTTCGCAATTTTATATACCTCCTTTGTAGGGATGGTTGGAAACTCTGCACGAACAATGTCGCGCAGTTTTTTTAGCGCAGCGGAAATTACCTGTTAAGGTTTTTCCCGTTGGTTTACGTCGCTGTTCGCTTTTTGCGGCATGTGGACCTCGGCCACTGATTCCGTCTCGGGTTGGCGAGTGGTTTGGCGTGTCAGTCGCAGCCTTTCGACCGGCCGACCACATGCTCCTGCTGCCGGCGTTGGGTCCCTGGCCGTTGCAGTGGTGTTGTGCCGTGAAGCCTCAAATACCCTGGTCGCGTGCCCAGCCGAGACGTGTTGTCTCTTGGCCGGTGGCGCTGGGTATAATGATTGTGTTGGTGGAATGGGAACATTGGTCGTTTCCGTGGGTCGTTCGTGCTCTTTGCGACTTTCAACCTGCATCCATGCCACGTGTTTGTGGTGCGGGGGCAGCGAGCACCCAGGCTTCGCCATGTACGTGGCGTACCATGGCTGCAGCGGGCGTCCGCGTTTAACAGCGCTGTCTCCCAAGCAATTCGCGCACGGCGTCATCGCACAATTTGGATTCAGGATCTTCCCCTGACCACAACAAACCGGGCATGTTGTCAGAACTGAATGTGGATTCATCGTCGCTGTCTTCTTTACATAACCTGCGACAATACCTAACAAGTTAGTGTTTTTTGTAAACTTACAGTTCTGAAATCACGAGGTGTTGTTGCTGTGATTTCTAAAAATAAGTGGTTCCTGAAGTGTTCTCTCTAAATGTATGTTGGGTTGTCGGAGCACGAATTCCACTTTATCATTCCGGTCGTGTATGACGATGTATGACGATAGTAAACCTGTTAGTTCATTGAAAGTTCTGTCGGTCGGCTTCTTGGGCAGTGCCAAATCCGCGAGACACTCGTACGTCTCCCCTCCGACGCACGAAATTAAAATCGCTACTTTCTTTTTATCTTCCACTATGTCATTCCACTCAAAATAACTTCGCATTCTGTCCACATAACGACTCCAATTGTGACTGGAATTATATTCCTGGAACATTCCAGGTTGCGCGGCCATTTTTGGTGAGGAGGGGGAAAACAAAAAAATAAAGGAAAGTCGTTAAAGACGATTAGGGGAATAAAATTTCTGGCCCTCCCACGCAATTCGCGTGGCCAAGTGACCAAAAAAGTGGTCAAAATTGTTTTAAAGTTTGCAAAAATTGCACAAAAGTGTATTTACGTGTCCTTGTATCACCGTTTCTCGTCGCCAGTTGAAGTGTTCTCTCTAAATGTATGTTGGGTTGTCGTAGCACGAATTCCACTTTACCATTCGGGTCGGCGTAGATTTTAAGACAGACTTTATTTTATGTTTATACAGAGGGGATGCTAGCAGGGTTGCGTCACAAACTAACATCTGTTAAATAACAAACTAACATCTGGTAAATAACAAACACTATTGGGTAAACACCCCAGTTCCCATGGTCGTTTAAGTGGTGACCTGAAGTGAACGTAGTTGATAACAATACTCATGTTTCGTGGGTAATTGATTGTATTCAAATCCTTATCGCCAATAATGTGTTCTTGCATCTGGATAAATATGGAAATTAGGAGGTATTTCTATAAGCGGACATCTTTGTTAAGGGTAGTTAACAAAAATGGATTTTATTCTTGTAAGGGGCGCTGACGATAGCGGTCAGCATCAGGTAATCTCAAGACACCCCACTACATGCACATATTTTGGTAGTAAACCACGAATTGCGTAGCAAATTACTTCACCTTGCGAATTACTTCACCTTCAAGAATATTTTGTCTTACTGCTTTGGCTCTGGTTTGAATGCCACTTGCTCATCAATGTAGTAGTCTACTATCTCATCTGACTTCACTTTTATTTTACCTAGGTCATATCCAGCATTAATTTGCTGTTTTTCTGTACTAGCTGCATGGCATTTTTTAAAGATGTGTCTACACCTCCTTAGCTTTTTTCATACCAAAGCATGTTGTGGCTTCATTGTTCAAAAGTGTAAGAACTATTAGTCCTAATGCTTCATTATTTTTTTTTGACCAATCCTTGTATTTTTTGTTCAAATTGGCAAACTCTTGGTCTCCTGCATTTGGTTTGACTAGTTCTACAGCTAATTCAATGACCTGTTCAAATAATCCTTGGCATGTAACATTGCTGACATTTTGTATTTCTACAAAAAATAATTATTTTTGTTCAAAAAGTCAATCTTGTTCAGTGTTGCTCCAGAAATTGCATTAGCGATTTTGAGTTCAGTCAGATTTCTTTGTTTCAGTGTTGCTCTTGTTCAATTTGATTTTCTTCAATTGGAAAAGTTCTCAAAAGTGTTCAAACTATTTTCTCTTCTTGATCCCTTCATTTATTTTGTGCTTTCTGGACTTAAAACTGTCCTACTGCTACCATTTGAGGGGAATTGATGATCAGAAACGAACACCACATTATAGTTGAAACATTCACGACAAGCATTTTTACTTTGTGCCAAAACGTGATGACGTCACAATACAAAACAAAAGCACCAACTGGTGACAAGAACTGAACTAAATACAATGTAATCTTTACAATGCTCACATTATTTTTAATATTGCTTCAATTAACATAGCTTATAGTAAACACAGTGAAATATGAGTGCAAAGCCCTTCTATTAACTAGGAGATTTGTTAACTCTAAGAAGAAGTAAGCCAAACTCGAGCTCTGACTCTACTAGGAGTTGCGGAAAGGGATTTGCACTTTCCCAGCAGAGGGATGGAACAAGAGTTTCTTGAAAAAGTTACTTCTGAAGACAGAAGTTTGAGATCTGCTGATCTGCTAACTAAAGATAAAGCTAGAGGTATAGCTACATGTTGGTTCACCTGAAGTTTAGAAAAGGAAGTGAGGGAAGAAAATTGAGACCTTAAGAAAAGAAGGATGGTTGAAGAATATTTGGCTCTTTGAGGTTGTGAATTGGCGGCCCCTTTCATAACCCTACAAATGAGGGGGTGAGAACCTAAGTCTAAGCTTGATACAAAAGGAGTCTGCAATTGCTGATTGATGGGCATTTATTGTGCTTAATGCAAATTTTTTAGTAAAAGGTTTCCAAGATAATTAGCAAAATCTAGGGGAGAGGGACGAAAAGATTCCACATCGTTTCTGGCAGTCCACTCGATCCATGACTTCCAATGCCCGTCATAGATTCTGTTGGAAGTGCTCTGCCAGGAAGATCCCACCAGTTTGGAAGCTTTTCCTCAAAGACCTCTGTCTCCAAGTTGACCGAGGACAGTCGCCAGGCGGCTAGATGAAGACATTCCGACTGTACTAGAAGATGAAGAGATCCTCATGGGTTGGTCAGGAGGTAGGAAGATTGCGGCAGACGTCTTGGAGACACCGTTGAGAGTAACCAGAGGGTCAAAAATCCCTTCTTTGTTGTCTACTGTGTCGGTTTGGGTGCTTGGATCTCGCCCGATCGACCGAAGCGAATTGATCCGCTTGATTCTCTATAATGAAACGAGGGAATTAAAATCCATGTAAGAGTTATATAGTTATTAAACTCTGTACTAAATCTTGCAAAAAATACCCTGGAAAAGCAAGTCGGGTGAATTTCAGTGGGCATCAGGTAAATTTTGGCCACTAAGGCCATCGCTGTTGCGACTCGATGTGATGTGGAAAACAGGCTTAAATGGAATCCAGCAACCCAAAAATACAGTTGCCATTGTGTGCCGCCATCTTGGAAAAAAGGTGTGTTGCTTGTGAAAAACAATATATACTACTGGTTCAAATGTAGTAAAAGATAAACGCTTTATTAGCGAATAAAAACAAAAAATTATACATACAACTGACATAGCAAAACATTTGAGCTAGAAAAAATGTTCTAAGCACTGGAGCACATAAAAAACACAGCTAGACTGGCTATTTTGAAAACCAGAACACTAGATGAAACAAGAGAATACCAGACATGGCTACTTGATCACCTGTACAAAAATCAACTCTTAAATACATATTCCGACAAACTAAATACATTCTAGCAAAAAATATAGAGAAATATACAAGAAATTATGCAGAAAATTATTCTGCATACGAAAAATGGATCTAACTCGGAAAAACATCACTGAAAGATACCCAGGGTCTTTAAAACGGTCTATTGGAGTACTTTCAGCAGAAACCAGGCAACAGAAAGACAGCAGCGCAATCGCCGACGAAATGGCTGTAAAGTTAGCCGTAACGTACTTAATCGGAACCAGTACAGTTGCTGGCTTAAGATCCTTAATAGTACGAAGTATTGCGGTCTTTTGGGCAATAATTGCACTGAAAGTCAATGGTGGCGGAGCTTCAGCTCTACACACAGGGCAATTTCTTGTTTGATGTATCTACGTCTGCACGCAATAGCTATGAAAATGGTGACCACAGGGTAAAGTTGCCATAACTTTGTTTTGTCACATGTTGTCAAGGCAGATACTGCATTCTTCTCGTCTATCTGCCCTGAGCGTGACTAAAGTCATCGGGTACGAGTGTTGACGGTGTCTTCTGATTAGGAGTCACATGGCCAGCGGCACTCTTTGACGGACTAAAATGTTTGTCAACTCGTTCATTGCCTCGATTACCTCTCGCTGGTTCCGGAACTGTGCCTTGTTTGTGTAATGGGGGTTGTCATTACCGTCTTCAGCATTCTCAAAACCAGCATAACCGATAAAATCTTCGTAGTCATTCTGATTACCATTGGCTGGAATTTCTGGTTGATTGAAATTCAACCGTCTTACAACACCTGCTCGAGCAATGCTATGCACAGCTGGTGTTTATTGTACCTGGTGATGAAGCTGCTGCTTCTGTGTCCGTGGTTGCTGCTGCTGTGCTCGGGGCTGATTAAAATCTATTTCAAGCACCGGTGTTGGTAGTTGAATGTTTTGCTGCTGCTATTGGTAGTTGAATGTTTTGCTGCTGCTATTGGTAGTTGAATGTTTTGCTGCTGCTGTTGGTGTGATGGTCCTGCTTGAGACTGACTTCTTTCAATTAGTGGTGGTGGGAACCTTGGACAAACATGTGAATTTCCAGGATGAAAATTGTTCAGGTCTACAACTTGCACTTGTTCATTTTCACTGTTGCTAGCATCTGAACCGTCATATTGAAAGTCTGACATCATGAATAGATGTTTTGGAGACCAACTTTTTGTTCTCCTTAAATAGCTGAGCATGGGTTTTTGAGACATTATCTTCCAATTTCTTTAATTGAAACCCCATCTTTGTAAGATAGATTTGACGTACTTATAAAGTTTTATTAAATTTATAATAAATTTCTAAAGGAATGAGTAATCTTTTGTTTTTTGGTTCCCACGCTTTTTTAAGCATTTACATTCTGTCAAACTAGTTTGAAAATTTACAGTCAAATTAAAATGACCATTTCTTTTTTTTCTACAGAAACTTTTAATTATTTAATTATGTTAGGATAAGTTAAATCTATCTAATTATTAAATTCTCTCTTTGTTTAAAATAAATATATGGTTCATCCTTTGTTCTTATATTTTAATGGTATCTTTGATTGATGAGAAAGTTAATCAGCTGCTAATGATTACATTTATCACATTTTTTTTCAATTAAAAATATAATTTTCTAAAATTTTACTTAATTTGTAACATCCTCTTTCATATGTATATATACCGGTTTGAAAGCATGGCATTGCATCAGTTTTCTGCAGTCTGTAAGCAAGCAAACATTCAAGAACCAGTTAAACTTCTAGCAACTTTGATCTGTAAGTTAATAGTTTACATTCTTTTTGTCTTTTTTATTTTTTTTTTATTTTTAGAGTTATATTATTGTCTACCTTTAGTGTTTTTGATTCAATACATGGCAGCCAAATTTCATTTGGCGACAGTTTCCCGCTAGGTTCGGGTAAATTTGCGAATGTTTCTAAATTCAATGGGAAAGTGTATGTTCACATCCGCCAATTCAAAACGAACGAGCAGGGACTGTGGTTTCCAACAAAGACTGAATAAGTTTTGACATTGACTCGTTTGAAACATTTTTGCAATGTTGGGATGATGTTAAATTGCATTTAATTTGATTGAAAAAGCAAACAATTGAGGAGCAAGTTGATATTCCTATTGTTGGCGACACAGCAGTTTCTGTAGTCAAAGCTACCGGCGAGTCCATCTGTATTCACATTACCAGAAACGTGAGCATAAAAAATGTCATCCTGATTCCGCAACAATGGCATCAGCTAGTCAAATACCAGTTTGCCATTCTTCAAGCCGCGGTTGCCTCTGTTCATGAAATTTTAGAGGGTAATCTCACTAACCAAGAAACGGCTTCAACCAGTGGTGGTGAAACTGGGACTACCACTGTTGCTGCAGATGAGATTGTTGGTGATACATTAACAAAAAAGGGAATCAGACGGCGTCGTGCCAGCCGCAAGCAGACTCGATACGGTCCGGGTGCAAGCTTAGTGTCTGGATCTCGCTTGATGCACCGATGCAAATTGACCAGCTTGCTTCTCTATAAAGTAAAAAAAAAGTCAGAATTTTTTGCTCAAATTTTTTTTAAATCTATCTATATTTTACTAAAACCTTCGAAGAACAGTCCTAGGAAAAGTGAATCCTCTTCTGAGTTTATAAAGTGTTTGGCCATGTCTGATTTTCGGCTGCCAAGCCCCTGAATCACGTTAAACCTGCGCTCATCACTGGTAGCGTTGGTCACAGCTTTAACTTGCAAGAAAACCGCTTTGTTGGCGTACAGAATCTCTGATTGCGAGACTGGTTGCCCAGAAAAGGCTTGGTCAAAGACCTTAGCTGAAACAGTGCCGATGCGCAAAATCATGCTGCTAATCTTTTTTAAAAACCTTTCTCTCGGCATTGAGTAAGCAGTGTGTCTTGCTTCGACGTATGCTTCGACGTTTGCATCCATCTTTTTGCGCTGCAGTTAGGGAACTTGACGTGTCAGGAGAGTGAAGTTTGATCGAAACTTGTTGGATTTGCTTGTTAAATTTTTTTTCCCAAAGAATTTGACAATTTTTTTGGCCGAACTCTCTGATAAGAATGGGGAGTCGTCGTCCTTGCTGCTCAAATCGGACTCTGAAATAGACTCGATAACCACTCTCTTTTTTTTGGCCTGTTCGTGCCGTGGTTTGGATTTCTTAGGATGCTCCTGCACTAGTACACGGGTGAGGCACCTTTTTTACTGCTTTATCTTTTGTCGGTTTCCCAGGTTTGGGTTTTTCAACTCTCTTGTCCACACCTTTGTTTCCATTGTCGTTCTCTTCTACAACGAGTATCATTATTTTTTTTTGCATTGTTTTTCCTTCCATACTGTCTACGACAATTTTGTTTTTTTGAATATGGCATCTCGTGACGTCATCATTTTCTTTGTTTATGGATTCAAAAACGATACTTTTTTTCTTCTGGTATGTAGCCAATGAAGATGCATTGAGCTTTTTATGTTTTGGTTCTGGAATGTCCGTTTTCCTCGTTTTATCTTCTATAACTGTGACATAATACCTATGGTCGCCTTTACTTGTCACTGGAAACGGTCTCGCTACATCAGAATGCACTAAGTCGAGTATTTTTTTGGAAACGTTTTTACTCGCCTGTTTAAATGGCAATCGAGTGGATTTTCCCTATTTGAGCGCTAATGTATGCGCGCAACTAGCGCGTCAGACAACAATACAAGAATACAAAAATGAAAATGAAATTGGAACAAAACGATATATTTCATACCCGTGACAAAATTTAAAAAATTTTAAAAAAAATTTTAAAATTAAAAAAAAATTTTAAAAATTTTAAAAATTTTAAAAATTTAAAAGAGAGAAAAAAAAAACATTTGTTTTTTAAACTTAAACAATTATTTGTAGGTCTGAACGCGCAAATTCCAGCCAACACATTTTTGCTTGGTGAAGAGCTTTACTGCTAAGTTTCGCAATTTAAACATCGTGTGTACACCCACCTGAGAATATTCAAAATAAATGAGAACCAGCAACTATATCCGGATAAAATAGGTGTAGCCTTTGACGTTGAATCTTTTTATGCATTTTCAAACGTATGGGACGAGATCAACACAGAGCTGGTGCGTCTACGAAACCAAATTGAAGGTGAGGCAGAAATCATAGCAACCAGCGGCATCGTTAACAACATATTGATAGGAAAAAACCAGCCGATCCAGATTGAGATCAAACGTTTGTACAACGGATCCAATTGGTAAAATCTCAATTGGAAATATTTTACGCCATCGCCCGAGTTCTGTTGCAGCTGCTGGGAAAAGAAGTCTTGGCTGCTGGTTCTTCAGCGTCCTTTTGCACCACCGAGTACTTACTCTCGCATCCACCCAGTACTTACTCTCGCATCCACCCAGTACTTACTCTCGCATCCACCCAGTACTTACTCTTGCATCCACCCAGTACTTACTCTCGCATCCACCCAGTACTTACTCATGCATCTACCCAGTACTTAATCTCGCATCCACCCTCGTTAGAGCCAATAGTGAGACGTCGCTCCAAATCTTCACAATCTTTGTCACCCCCTTCATCACCCATGGGTGGAGAAGTCATTGACCATGTGCCTTGGCATTTGCATGGGATTGATCAACCGTCCATGCGTCTACTGGAATGTCGGTGTATACAAATACCAATGACTAGTTATGTGCAGATGGTTGAGGTTATGAGCAAAATCTGTCTCGACTTGATTGAAGTTGGGGAATGTGCACAATCTGTCTCGACTCGATTGAAGTTGGGGAATGTGCACAATCTGTCTCGACTCAATTGAAGATGGGGAATGTGCACGGCATCTCATATGCACCCATTGATTTCACACACAGTGTGTGTTAAGGTGATTGAATAGAGGTGGTGCTATCCCAAGTTGCCCTATATGCAGATATAGACATAGAGCGCTTTAAAAATATATTAATACTGAATAATGTTCAATTTGTTTTTCATAGATAGCCCAAGTTTTAGTCACTTAAAAAAAAAACGTAGATTGCAAATGTAGAGTTGATTTGGAAACGTTAATGCTAAAAAAATAACCTTTTTTTAAGTGTTTACACACGATTAAAAAATAAATATATTGCACGTGATTATATATATGTGGTTTGAAATCTCAAATGCTCAATGAAAATGAAAAAAAAAATAGATTTTTTGAAGAAATAAATATAATTTACAAAAAAAAATAATGATGTTGTCACAACAGAAGTTCTGCTTAACAATAGTTTTTAGAAATGATCAATTTCTGGGATTCGTAGGTACGAAACAGAGGCTTGTTGGGCGCCTTGGATGTAACTATCCGTTGAATAGTGGTAATCAGGATAGTCAGCGCTCAAAGTCAACGTGTTCAATCTATTTAATTTATTTTGTGGGTCGGCTTCCGGTCCGCGCACGCTTATCCTTATACTCGAATGGTTTAGATTTTAATTGAAAGCAAATTGCCATGCCTACAAATGCAAAACGGCCTTTCATACTAAGTTTAATGCGTACTCAAAGAATTAAAGGGTCCTTATCTGTCATAAGCGCTAAATAGAGGTAAAGCAAATATGACGGTGCCGAATTACAATGATAACTAACTCCACGTAGGATATTCATGCAAATGCGCATTTAGAAATAAATACAACTATTATAAATAACACTAGGCAAGAGAAGATACCATGGTATAGGCTAAAATAGGGAGGGATACTTAATAAATTAGTGACTCCCTGAGTTAACATGTATTTTGCATTGCTATATTCCAAAAATGATGATGGATGTTGTATCGCGTTGTCATATGTTTTGGTGACGATACGGGAGTTGAAGTCGGGCAGGTAAATTCTAATAATTACTTTTCAATCTTGGAATAGTCCTTAGGGGCACTAAGAGGCATTTTTGTGGCTTTGGCGCCATCCTTAGACAGTAAAACATATTCCGCATAAACGAACAGTTGATATACATACAGCTGTCGAAAATTTAAGTTTAACTCCTTTTAACAACTGAGCTATGGCTGCGTCGAATTGGCGTCGCTTTGTTCACGTGGCTTGCTAAACAGCGTTGCTCCGAAACAGTTGCGCCTAAACTGAGATTTGCTTCGATCTGATGGTTTGCTAAACTACTCGCAGCCGGACAGCAACCTTTCCAACAATGCATAAGTTGTAGAAAACACCAATACTCAAACTAAATTGATATAATGTCCAGCATTACTTAGCAGAAAAACCGGGGCACTACCGCTCATGACAGCTGTCAGAGTGTAACTGTCAAATCAATCTGACGTTAGATTTGACGTGAATGATGGTTGATGACTACTTAATGACGGGGGTGAACAGTGGAATATCACTGTCATGTAAATTCAACTGTGCGCATACATGTTAACTCAAGTTGTTTGTTAAAATTGTGGAATAATAAAATATTTCTAATGAAATTATAAAATATTATCCAATAAATTATAAGATACGAGTCCAATTGACACAAATTAATTAAAGTTGGATTATTATCTCAGTAATCATTAAAATGTAAATCTAATAAATAAAGTATTGGAAAATTAAAATTATGGGCGCTATCTTTTGGCGACATTACGGGTGATTTCAAAATTTGAAATAGCGGGTCCGTGATAATGTTTTATTTAAATGTGAATTTAAAAAAAAAATATGAATTTACAATGCTCGTTTCTTTTTTATTTATAAAAAACAGAAAGAATATCAATGAGCCCATAGCGCCATCTTTCTCTGAATATAAATGAGCCCATAGCCCCATCTCCCTCTGAATATAAATGAGCCCATAGTGCCTCCTTCCTACTTATGGCTGTGTTTCCCACTTTGGCTGTTAACTGGACCATTACACGTTGGAAAATTGCGTCCATCGACAATATTCTTTAAAATAACTTATGAACACTGAATAAGCCAATATGAGTGTTGATTGTATATAACTTTGATTTGATCAACAAGCTCTAGTTGTGGCTACAGGCAGAACTGAAGTCCATCGTTGACTGTCTCTCCTCTGGAGAGTTTTGTGCATCATTCACAAACAATTGGTAGCATTGGGGAGAATGTGTTGAGGTTTGGACAAAGGACATGGAAAAGGCCAAAAACTAAAAACAAACACAGAGCACTTTATTTTGCCTCTGTC
>JAQFXT010000868.1:0-24074 GCA_034683725.1 Strigamia crassipes | reverse complement strand
TTTTTTTTCCAACAACATTCAGGTGAAAATGAATCAACCTGCAGAACACAGGGTAGGCTTTTGCATGTTTGATGACTCTTTCCAAATGGACTTAAAAAGGATTGTAACCCATGTAGTTTGACTTGGTATCTTGATGCCAAAATCAAACTGAAACATTGCTGTCTTGTGCATAGGTATACATAAATAGGTCCCGGATATTTATGCAAAAGAGCAATTGTTTTATGTGCATACTATACATGCACCAAAAATCCAATTTTATGCAATAAAAATATGTAAATTAAAAAATTTTATTCAAGAGAAGTCACGAGTTGCATGACTTAACATTAATGTCATTTCTAAAGGTGCGTTTTCATGTGCGATTAAAAACTGTCGCTCCTCTCTAAAAATCGCGCTTGGTACATTACACAGTTTGCGCCATGTACTTTTCCCTTAAAATTATAGTCAATTTTACGTTAAAAATATTGTAACGTAAAAATATAAAAGTTCAGTTTGCTTTTGCGCTTTCACGTTACAGTTATAAAAGTCGACTTACCTTACAAAGTTATGTGATTTCCAAAACTAGGAACTGTTTCTTATATTAAATATAGATACAATTTCCGGTTTAACTAATTCGAAACAATGCCACAACTTTATTATTGCGAATTGAAATGATTTCCAAAGGAAAACAATGATATAAACAATAACGCGTGCTCCTCTCGCGAATGAAGCGGAGAATTCAAAATGGCAGCGAACGAGGTCATTGCAAATTGCAATTTTTGGTCGGTGACGTCACAATGACGTAAATGGTGGAAAATTATCGGATTGGCTACGCCATTTTTTGATATAGCTTAAGCTTCGTTAGGCTTATGAGTTTTCTACTGTAGTTAAAGGCATAACGGGGGTTTTTATAACGTAAAAGTACATGGTGCAAACTGCGTAGTGCCTGTGTTTTGCATGTTTGTTGTATGTGCGTATTGTATGGATATATCACAAACGTACATGTTATAGCCAATTTTGGCTATATAAGCAAAAAAAATATTTTTGTATGCAATTATTCATTTATCCGGATGTCTACTCTAAAACATAGGAAAATTATTTTTTATTTCTATGTACATACATAAACTTATACTGTCCGATTATATGAAGAAATTGGTTTAATAAACATCCACGTCCCTTGATTAGTTCGGATAATTGATGCTTTATTGTATTAAATTGTAACTGTTATTTCTTGAAGGTGCCAACACCGAAAGCAAAAAAACCAAAAGCAGAGAAAATACGAAAAAATATCAAAAGTAGTCCACGAAGCAAAGGATTGGATAAGGATAAAGTCTGTTCCAAATTAGCCGAAGTGCTATTGGATGTGTTTCAAGACAACAGACTGGCATCGGATTGGAATTTCAACGAACCTCGCTTGGAAAGCGATCAAGTGGAAAGCGGTGAAGCGGACAATGATTCGGCCAAGTTTTCAGACGACGACGATGATGACGATGATGATGACAGTTACGCAGGACTGTCCCAGATTTCGATGACGCGAGGCCTGTCTCAGCCGTTCTCACAGAGCAGCAAAGTGTACAGGCGGTCACACGAGGAATATCTGAAAATAGGAATCTTTTGGGACATCGAAAACTGCGCCGTCCCGAAAGGAAAATCCGTCCTGCATTTTGTTAAAAAGCTGCGCGACACCTTCTGCGAAGATTATACCGAAGAAAGATTCGTCGTTGTGTGCAATGCGAACAACCAGTCACCTGCCATAGCGAAGGACCTTAGCGACCTGATGGTCAGAATCGAACATGTAAGTCCCGGGAAGAACGCTGCGGATGAAATTCTTCGGCGGAACATTCGGGAATTCACTGAAAACAAGGAACCTGAGACTAAAGTGGTTCTCATTACTGGCGACATCAACTTCAATACAGAAATGCATGAAATGAGATACAGAAAACACTTCAATGTTGTCCTGATTCACAACAAACAGACAAGCGAAGCACTCAAGATGTCTGCCAACCAGTGTATTCTTTTAGACGAATTCGCTGCGGATTTACCGATGAAGGAAGCGATCGTTCTTCTGGACCCTGTCAAAGTTGTAATAACTGAATTGTCCGAGATGATCGATTTGAAAAGAATTAAAGGTCGATTGTGCGGTTTGTTGAACCCTTATGGAGGTAGAGTGTTGGATTTGCTGCCCCAGTATGGAGAAGCCATCGTGGAGTTTTCGACGGAAACTGCTGCAAATCGCGCCATTTGCGCATTGCAGAACGAAGATGTTTTTGGGTCCAAAATTAAATTGGTTTTGAAGGATAATTATAAACGGCTGCAGAAAAACATGGAGGGAAGTCTTTTTTGTCCAGCTTATGTGACAGTTTGTACCGATCGAATGATCACTTTAATAGTATTAGGACAAATACTGAGCGCAGAGATCGGAGTGGTGGAGAATTTGTCCCTGGTCACTAGCAGAGCTGGTTGTCATTGTTACACTTTTGTTTGTCATAGCCCGAAAGATGCTAAAATGATTGCCCAAGAGCTGAAATCAATGACTACACTTAACCTTTTCGACATTCAAGTGACCAAAGGTGCAGTGATGGAGGCAGTAAGGACCGAAAAGACATCGCTGCTTCCACAGAAAAGAATTTCACCTGTTGAAATGAATTTAGAGGATGCTAAGAACCACTGTTTGCAGCAGCATGATATGAGATATAAGGCCCTCAAAAGTAAATTGGATTCCTTGATGGACCGATGCAATGATTCATCGAGCGAAGAATTCAAAGCTGTTTACGGCAAACTCCGGCTCTTGGAGTTGATGAGGAATGAGTTTGTGTTAGGTTGCCAGAGCATAATGCGTGGCAATGTGGATACAATGGAAGCTCAAAAAATGATGTCGACTGAATGCAAATACCTGAATACAGCATTGCCTGTTTTCGCTTATCGTGGCGAGATAGTCGCTGCTGTTTCTCGCAGTCTGGTCACAATTGTTGCCGGTAGCCCTGGATGTGGGAAATCCACTCAAGTTATCCAGTACATCTATCCGGCATTGAAGAATTCGAAATATCGAATTGTTTGCACCGAGCCAAACAAGACGTTGGCGGCATTTGTCGGCAACAAAGTGGCTGAGCAGTCGGCGGACATTGCCGCTGAATCTGCCGTATGTGACACATCGTCTTTCCCGGATTCAGAGAAGCGGGTTCTTTTTGCCACTGATCATTTTCTTCTGAACGAATGTTTCACAAATATCAACTTGGATGGCTATTCTTACGTGATACTAGATGAAGTGCAAGTTAAGTCTCCAGCTACCGAAGTCTTACTGTCTTACCTGAAACTGGTTCTGGAGAGGAGAGATGACTTAAAGCTGATTATCCTATGCACTGTAGCCAAGGGTAAAGCAGTGTCTAAGTTTTTCAACAATGCATCATTGATTGAAATTGACAACAAGTTGTATCCACTGGTTAAAACAGAATTGAATACCAGTAGTGAGAACTACATCAAAGATTGTGTGGATCTATCAATCCGCATTGTTTCTTCTGAAGGCAATGGAAATGTTTTGGTGTATTTACCTAACATTGCTGTGGTCAATCAAGCTGAGAAGTTGTTTAAGACTTGTCCAAACATCGCAGTAGTTAAACTGTTGTTTGAAGTGAATTTCCAAGAAAACTTTATGCGGATTCAGCAATCGGAGAAATGCTGCATTGTTTTATGTACAAGAGAAATTGTCAACACAGTTTCCATCAAAAACATAAAATGGATCATTGACTCCGGTCTTGTCACCAATTACTCTTGCGGAGCATTTGGCAAACAGGCAGAAACTGTGGACTGCGGCAAAATTGGGAAAAACATATCCGATCAAATTGGCAATCTTTACGTGCTTAAAATGGCTGATCGTGTTCCAAACAAGCTCAAAACAATGGCAAAGGCTATAGAGAGTCAAATACTTTCAGTTTTGGGGCTTGGAATGGAACCGGCTACTTTCAAATTCATAAATCCAATCACAGTTGAAGATATTCAATCATCAATCAAAGCTTTGGAGAAAATGAAGGCTGTAATCACTAATGCTTATGGCTGTGGCGTTACAAGGAAGGGAAGCATGATTCTGGCTTTGTCGCTAGATGTTCATTTAGCGAGTCTTCTTTTGGATGCCATTGACTCCGGCATAGGATTTGTGGCTGTATGTTTTTGTGCCTTAACAGCAACAGCCCAGCACCACATTCTGTCTTCATTCAGACCTAACAATATAAATGGCAAGAATTTAATTGAACTGATGAAAGAATACTTCCATTTCAAACCAACTGTGGGTGATAAGATAAATGTTGATCTGGAGGCAGTTAGTTCATTTGTAATTGATCTGGAAAACACACTGAGGTCAATAAACTCCCAGTACAATGTCAAGAATGATCCAATCCCTTCTGACTGGGAAGTTAAACTGCAGAAGTTGTTGCTTTCATGTTGGGAAGACAATTTGTGCGTAATAAAAAAACCAACAGATTTGTATGAGTGTAAGAGCAATCAAAAATTGATTGGTCTTTTGCCGTATGCTGATCCAAGACCTCACGGGATTTTGTTTGAAACCACTTGGAAGCTTTATTCAATGGATTACGCAGCCACTTACATCCCAGTTCAGTTGGAGGACAGCGATCCAAGGTTAGCTTCGGAGTCTTCGGCAAAGGATATGATAATCATACATCCACTTGGGTACCACATAATGAGGTCTGTTTTGGTTGGAAAGAATGGAAGCTTGAAAGAAGAGTGGGAAAACAGGCTGAGTGAGATTGTTAAGTACAAAGTGAGGATCAGTCATAATGCATTTAGAAGCGAAGTGAAGATTTATTGCAATGCCGAAGACAAACCAACAATTCTGGCTGAAGTGCAGAAGGCAATAAAAACTGCTCAGAAGAACTTGTCAAAGCAACTTTGGGAATTCTTGATTTGTCCGGAAACTGGATTGAAAATAGCTTGGCAAAAAAGAGCTGAAGTATTGCAGTTGCTGATGCCAAATGACTCTTTGTCTGTCATAGTACACACTGACTTGACAGAGCCAATGGATAAAGTTGTCAAACACTTCAGCACTTATGGACCGATAATACATCACAACGAAAAGTTGTCCAAACAGAAGAAACAAGTTTGTCTGATGTACAACAACCCAACTTCAGCAAGGAAGGCACTGGCATTAAAAAATAAGAAATTTTCTGTTAGACCTTTAGCGAAGAAAACTGTACCTGATGCACTTCCGGTTTTTACCGCGCTCAAAGTGTCGTGGACAAGAAGGCAGAATGTCGGCTCCGCCGTTGTAAATTTTAATAAAGTTTTAAGTGCAGATCTTGTGCCCAAGATTGTCATTGGTCGTCAAGATACTTGTTATGCTTCTGCTGAAGCATTTGTTGAGTTTGACGACAACAGAATTCTTTTTCGGAAGTTTAATGTGAATGTGTCAAAAACTGAACTAGAAAATGATTTCAAAAGAAAGTTGGCTGGAGCAGATGTTGAATTTGCTGTGAATTTGACCCTCAATCAGATCTTTTCATCAAGTGCTGAAAGTGTTGCCAACATGGAAAAAAAATTGATGGAATTGGTGAGTCCAGTTTTGGGCAAAGATATTGGCATTGCCATTAAAAAACCAGAAGACAGAGATGAAATGTGGATGGCTAGGATCAGCACTAGTGACAATACTATCAAACCAAAAGCTATTGAGTCACTGAGACACTTGAAAATGGATGATTGTCAACTGTTGGTTTCTGAAACAAAATACTGCAGTGTGTTTTACAGCAATGAGTTATATGCAGTTCACAAAAGTTCATTTGTTGCCGAAGTGAAACGACAAAAAGCAGTCAAAGGCAGTGAAAAATCACATTTCTTGTTGTCGGCGGGTACGGCTAGTAACGACAGAACGGTCATATCGTTTGAAGCAAGCAGAGTAGAAGATATAGTCATGACTTACCAGACTTTGTGTGAGAAATACAATGGCAGAAGAATAGATTTATCATTGTATGACTTTCCCCAAGACTATTTGCTGGATGTTGCTACTTTATCGGAGACATTTGCCAGTGTGTCGAAGAAGAGAAACGCTTTTATCAAGTATAAGAAGTACGCCAATGAAATTGTTGTTGTCGGTGGTTCGGAAGCAATAAAGGATGTGGATATGTATGTTACAAAATGATACAATTGATAGAGAATAATAGTTTTATGATTTTTTTTCTTTTAGATTTCTCAGCTGCCAAGCAACAAATTTTTTTGCAAATCCAGTCTTTTCCTATTCATGTTCAGAACCAAAAACAATGCTGCATAAGATGTTCGATTTGTATGGTCCAGATTTGAAGGGTTTGAAAGATAGTACTAATGCGATTCATTTGAGATTGGACATCTGCTCGAAGGAACTTATGATTTGGGGAAATAAAGAAGAGGTAATGAAATTTAACTTAAACTATTTGCTTCTACTTGGAATGACCACTTATTGACCAAAAAGCCACCGCAGTTAATCTGCAAGATTGGTCCAGATGTATTTTGTATTACTTCTTGAATGATGCAGTTAACTGGTTCTTGGTGCGAATGCACCTAGCCTAAAATTATCTAGTTTAAAAATGTTGAAACCAGGTATTTTAAAACCAGTTGTATGAATCAGATAACTATAAAAGCTATTCACTTTACTCTGAAAACAGCACCACTGTGTACTATTCAAATATTACACCAAAGTGTTGCAGCTGAAATGGTGTTGTACTTGAATTTTTCCAATGTTTCGAAAATGTTTATTGAAAAACTCAAATACAACACTAAGGTGTTATTATCAGTAGTAATATACCAAGCGCGCATTTAATTGTCAAATAATTAGGTTCTCACAAACCTTTTTGTCTGATAACATCACGAGTACCCGTAGGGCAAGAGTGATCTTATCTGACAAAAAGATGAGTGCTGATCTAAATTTGACAATTACTCAAGCGCAAGGTGTATTTTATGAAAGAATTTACCACTAGCTTTGACCATGTTCTCTGGTGCTTTGAATACCAATGAGAAGAGTGTTAAACTGCCGTTGTTTGCCAGACCAATCCCAAAGCAGGTAACAAACCTCTTTCGCCTTTAGATTGGTGGCTATAGGTGGCTGCATTCACCATTTCGATAATGCACGCTTGTCCTTTGCGTCATCTGTTGTGGGTTTTCAGAATTAAAATACAAATGGCATTTACACTTTGCGCTTGAGTAATTGTCAAATTTAGATCAGCACTCATCTTTTTGTCAGATAAGATTTGTGAGGACCTAATTATTTGACAATTACTCGGTGTGCTCGGTATATTACTACTGAAAATTTACCGATAGAAAATTGGAGAAACAACCATGAAGAGTTTGAATGGAATCAAAATGTCATTTGTATTTTGGTTGTAAAAACCCACAACAGATGGAGCAAAAGACAAAGACTTGACCTAACCTAACCTAACCTAACCTAACCTGGGGCCAGGTTGGTGCTCGGAAAGAATGCATTTATGTTGTAACCCATGAGCAATGGGGAATATCTATAAATTATTTTTTTGAAACATTAAAATAACAAAAATTTAATGCAAGTGATAATTTCTTGCTTTTCTGATTGCTTTATTTTTGTCATTTAGGTAAAAGCAGTACTTGACTTTATTAAATCTGCAAACTTTGATGTCCCAGTAAAGGAAAAGCAAAGTGCTGTGCAATGTCCAGTATGCTTGGACAACCCGATGAAACACGAAAAGAACTATCGGCTCGAGTATTGTGGTCATTCGTATTGCCCTCTGTGCATCGGTGCACTTGTTGCACATTCCAACATACCCGTTATTTGTATTGCACCGGTAAAGATACAAGTTACATGTCCAGCTTGCAATTCTTATTAATGTATTTGATTTATTTAGGGATGCAATGCTCCAATTGTATACCGCGATTTGAGATGTTTGCAGACTTTCTTTCCACTACTGATAACCGATCTGGCAACTCGAGCAACAATGAAACACATTAAGCAGAAGCGAAATGATTTGTGCTTTTGTCCAGTTCCAGATTGCGATGGCGTTCTTCTTCGTAACGCGGATATCGCTCAGTGTTTAAACTGCTTCAATCCACTGTGCCTAAAGTAAGAACTGTTAGATTTGACAATCATGGTTTTTAATGATAAATTAATGTTGATTTTTTTAGGTGTGATGTCATTTATCACTATGGTCAAAGCTGTAATAAATTTCAAAAGGTGGGTGCAACAAAGAGCAATTTTGATGCGTTTAGCGAGAATTTTGATGCTTTTAGCGAGAATTTTCCTATAGCTTCGATAATGTTCCCTGGTGCTTTGACGACCAATATGAACGGCGTAATAAAACGGCCATTGTTCGTCCAACCAATCCCGAAGCGCGTAACAAACCCCATTCGCCTTTGGATTGGTGGCTGTAGGTGGCTGCATTTAGCATTTCGATAATGCACGCTTGTCCTTTGCGCCATCTGTTGCGGGTTTTCACAACCAAAATACAAATGGCATTTTGATCCCATTCGAACTTTTCATGGTTGTTTCTCCGATTTTCTATCGGTAAATTCTCTCATAAAATAAAGTTGCCCTCGATTAGAAGTTGCTCTTGATTATAGGTCTTGGCAAAAAATTGCATTTGCAATTATAAGCCGCAACCTTTAATTGAAGAAATACGCTAACTGGTGATTTTGCATATAACTGATGATTTTGCATTTAACTGATGATTTTGCGTTTAACTAATGTTTTTTTGCATTTACCTAACTTTTTTGTATTTAACTGATGGTTTTTGTAAGTAAGTGACATTTTTTGAACGTTTTGTCAATATTTTCTAAGTTGAAATGGGCTCGTTTTAATTCCCCTGATTGGACTCACGATTTTAGGGCATGCCCTCCAAAGCGGGGTAATGCGGTGTATATTAAGCTTGTGCGGTATTTTGTATTATGGTTGCGGTGCGGTATTGACAAAATATCTCAATTATTGCGGTATATCGCAATACTGCAACAAACCACGAAATTGCAAAAAAAATCGCAAAAATTGCAAAATTGTAAAACCATAAAAATCGCAAAATTGTAAAATCGTAAAAATCGCAAAATTGTAAAAACTGCAAAACAACACTTTAAGACCGAAGATACATTTATATGTGAAAAAACGACACTTTTAGACCAAAAAAGGGTTTAATTTGCACAAAACGACACACTCCGACCAGAAAATGCATTTAAACATGCACAAACAACACTTTTAGACCAAAAAATGCATTTAAACATGAAAAAACTACACTTTTAAACCGAAAAGTGTATTTTGTTTATGCAAAAACGACACTTTTTGACAAAAAAAATGCGTTAATTTGCACAAAAACGACACTTCGAACAAAAAATATTTTTTAACGAAATCACTGAAAACGTGAAATCAAAGGATTGCAGTTTATTGCAGTTTGTTGCGGTATTGCGGTTTGTTGCGGTATTGCGGTTTGTTGCGGTATTGCGGTTTGTTGCGGTATTGCGATTTGTTGCGGTATTGCGATTTGTTGCGGTATTGCGGTTTGTTGCGGTATTGCGGTTTGTTGCGGTATTATTAAAAAATTGCAATGCAATTTAAAAAGAAAAAAAATTGTTATGCGATATATTGCAATCGAGAACAATCCTAGTACATACACGACAAAGAATCACAGACAACAACAAAAATTTAGTATCAAATTTTTTTTGAAATTTAAAAGTGCGGGACTTCTGAGCATGGGATCTCGGCCTAATAGACCCAAAATAATTTAGATTGATTTTATTGTTGGATTATAAGTGAAAACAAAATTTATAAATTTAAGGTATTGTCTTATTTGATTGCAAATGACAAAAATCTTAATTTATGGATTAGATTAAATGGAAACAAAATTTAAATTGATTGTAAATTATTGATGTCCCATAGAATCTCCAATTGCCACAAGTAATTGGCCATGCTTTGGCTCCTGGAATTAAAATTTTATTAAAATAGTTTACTGACTACAAATTTCACAAGTAAACTAATCTATTTTCAGGAGCAACAAAACAAAACAATGCCAAACATTAATGCAGTTAATAATGTGGACAAAACTGAACACCAGACGAGTCAAACACCAACTAGAAAACTACAATCCACTCAACAACTTCATCCAAAATCACAGTCTAAAAAAAAAGATTTCTCTTTAAAGAATAATGAAAAATCTCTTCTTGACTTTGACAATGTCATGGATGCACCATTGCAGTCACATGTTGGCAATGTCTTTAAAGTTGTGGATGTCATGGATACACCACTACAATCATATCCATATGTTGGCATCACTCCTATTTCTGTAAATGCAACTGATGGCAATGAAAAAAGAGCTCCAGAAGTGGCAACTGATGAAATTGTATCTCTTGGGAGTCCCATAGACACTGTGGAAGACAACAATGTTTTTTGTTTTAAGCCAAATGATACTGAAGGGTATTTAAGCAAACCTAGAGATGAAACACTTGAATTTCTTTCAGTATCTGAAATAGATTTAAGTACATTTAGTAATGATGTCACAAATAATCCTACAGTTAAACCAGAGGAAGTTTCCTCTAGTGTTCCTGTGAGTCAGTCTGTAACAACTTCTCAAAATACTGAAGTAAATGCTGGAAAACCAACTTACAAAAGAGTGATCGGTTTGCGAAAAACTCATGTAAGTGCAAATATATTTTCTGGATCTGGTTCTGAATTTATGAAACCAGATAGTAGTATTGGCCCTCTGAAATCCCATATTTCTCTTGCACATGGTATGCAACATCATGCTACTACCTCTGAACAAAATTTTGATCCTTTGAACGCCAATATTTCTGCTTCCAAACCAGTTCTGCCTTCTGTGGGTGTTATCCAATCAGCTGTCTCTGATCCTAGTACTGTTTCCAGTACAATGTCTTCTGGCAGTGATTTTCAATCCCAACTTTCTTTGACTGGTTCTAGTTCTGAACCTTTGAAAACCAAAATTGCTGTTTCCATACCAGTTCTGTCTTCTGTGAGTGTTATCCAATCAGCTGTCTCTGATTCCAGTTCTGTTTCCAGTACAATGTCTTCTGGCAGTGATTTTCAACCCCAACTTTCTTTCTCTGGTTCTAGTTCTGAACCTTTGAAAACCCAAATTGCTGTTTCCAGTCCAGTTGTGTCTTCTGTGACTGGTTTTCAACCCCAAGTCATTTCTTCTACTCCTCTAACTCCTCCAATTGATCCCAATTCACCAAAATCTTCTGGAAATTCCCCTAAAACAGAGACACTCTTCACTCTCCCACTTACTTCTGATAGTGAAAGAAAATCAACTGTTGTAGAAGGCAATGGGAAATCAGATTTTAAATCTCCACAGTTTACTGATGCACCCACTAAATTCAATAATGAGAGTCTTGCAACTTGTTCTGGAGGAGGACCTGTTTCATTTTCTGCCTCTGGGTCCAGCAGTGGTGCATTGCCAAAACTTAACTCTGCAAATTACTATGTTGATCATAATAGAAAAGTTACTGCTGTAGGAGAATCCACTAGATTTAGTAATTTGAATCCACAGCCTAGAGTCTCTTCTCTTCAGGGTTCTAGAACTGAGTCTAGGAATTCCCCAATGCAGACTTCTGGATCTTCGGTCTATAGGGGAGGTCAAGGAAACCCAAATATTGGTGTTAGTGGATCACAACGCTCATTAAGACATGGGCAAACAAAAAAAGAGGACAATAATTGCTTAGTGATGTAATTTTAATTAATTCCAAAAAAAAATATTGTTGTTTAAGAAAAATTTTTAATAACATCTTGTTTGATAACGGCCGTCCATATATTACGTAATGCCTTAGGGGGGGAGGGGGGTTCAAGTTTTGTTACGGAGTGTTACGAAAGGGGGAGGGGGTATCAATAATGTTAGGTAACACCATTTTTGAAATTTTTGAAATTT
Source organism: Strigamia crassipes (assembly GCA_034683725.1). Lineage (NCBI taxonomy): Eukaryota > Metazoa > Arthropoda > Chilopoda > Geophilomorpha > Linotaeniidae > Strigamia > Strigamia crassipes. Next base: position 12,237 of record JAQFXT010000868.1, on the reverse strand, counting down.
TTGAAATTTTTAAAATTTAACAAAATGTTAATAAAAATGTGTAAAATCATTAAATGTAAATTATGTAATATATGGCCGGCCCCTAAGTCCTAAATGCAAGTTTGTCCACTTCAATGTTTTTTTTTTTTAATTTCTGTTTTTGTCTTGGTACAGTCAGGTTTTCGGGTTGCTATTTTATTTTCACTGATGTTCACTTTATTTTTTGTAAAATCCAAAAAAAAGATCAATTTTATAATTGATTGTTAAATTTTGAGGAGTTTTGCAGAATTTGTTGAGCCATTTGGCTCGAGCTTTATAAAGGTGGCTTACACCTTTATTTTGTTTTCAATGGCAAATTTGATTTATCTTTGTTGTGGGAATGGTAAACCATTTACAAAATGATTTACCAGAAATGTATTTTTTTATTTTTTTATTATTTAGTCACAAATAAATAATGCCAAAATGGAAAAAAATTATGAAAAATATTTGTTTTTAATATCTTTGTAGTAAATTTATGAAAAATATTTGTTTTTAATATCTTTATAGTAAATTTATGAAATTGTTTTTTAATCGATCAAAATATCTAAATCAATGCAAAATGTTTGTTTATTTCTTGGTGTATGCATGTCTTCATTTTTCTTTGTTACAATTTTGAGGGTGCAATTAATTGAGAAATTTTAAATTTTGGTTATAAAACCAATGGTGTTGGGGTTAGGGTTGTCTTAAAAAATGGTTTGTAAGGTAATTATTTTTTATAACTAAATGTTAATTATTTCTATTGTTAGTTAGATTGCTTCTTTACTTTAGCTGTTATAAAAATTCTGTAGACAATAAAAGTTAGTTTGTATTTTACTATTTTTCTTAAGTTGGAAAATGAAAATATTGCTACTGTTCAACAAAATATATAATTTCATGTGTTATGCTCAGAATCGAAACAAAACTCCTAATTGATAAGATTCAGGGACCCGAAAATCTGTTTGTTATAATGAAAGTTCGTTATAAGAAACTACAGTACAAAATTTTTTTCAGTTCTGTAACTGAAAACAAATTTATGTTTATCATAAAAAGCATTATTTATTTATACACATTGGTGATTTTTGTTTGAAATTAACTTTTTACAGTATTTTTCAAAATAAAACGTTAATTTTCATTAATTATAAAATGAAATTTTCTGGCACGTAGCGTGTGAACAACTGAGCCATGTGATTAATTGTCAAAATTCGTTATAAAAAAGGCTTGTGTGTATAAGAGTTCTTAAAAACTTGTTCTTTATAACGAATAATTCGTAATATCAAAATTTGTTATATAGAAGTTTTTTAACGTGCTGTTCTACGAGAAACCAACCGAGTCATTTAAAAAAATTTGTTATAACAAAAATTTGTTGTATCGCGGTTCGTTTTTATGGCCCTGTGACATCTAAATCTGGCTCTGCATATTGTACGCTCAGATGTTAACTGTTTAGTTGTATAAAGGTGCAATAACTTAAAATACATCCAGTTTCAGCAAAGAAAGTTTATTTAAGTTATATAAGATTGCAATCAAAAGGCAGTTTTTTTTTTTATCAAATTTGATAATTAAATTCATTCAGCTAAGCAAGAAAGAAAGAAAAACATATTAAATTTAAGTTAAGATACAATCGTACATTCAAACTGTCAAACACGACAAAACAAAAGTCATTTCAAAACTGATTTTATTTATGTGATTATAAACTTTATTCCAGATGAAATTGGTAATTATTGGTTACTTATTTTATTAATTATTCCATATTGAAATTTTCTGCTTCTTGACACTCCAGCATTAGGCCTGTGCGATATTGCGGTATATCGCAATGCGATATTAAATTTTGAATACCGCAACTAGATATCGCATTAGGATATCGGTTGCGATACATCGCAATTTGTCGGACGTAATTATTACGTGACTGCTAATCACGTATTGATTACGTGACTGCTAATCACGTATTGATTACGTGACTGCTAATCACGTATTGATTACGTGTACGTCGCTTATGTAATCGGCACAATAGGCAGTTATTATCAATTTACCAAAAATTAGTAAACAATGCTAAGGATTCGATAATAATTCAAATTTTTTTGTGAAAAATTTAAGTTTTTTGCAAAAAATTCGATGTTTATCGAGTAAAATTCAATTTTATTGCAAAAATTTCGATGTTTATCGAGTAAAATTTAATTTTATTGAGAAAAAGTGAATTTTATCAAAATAAGTTCGATTTTTGTCAAAATTAAGTTTAATTTTTGACTAAGTTTGATCTTTTTGTGAAAATTTTACTTTTTCGAGAAAGATCCCACTTACTTCGCTATATATTGCGATATTGTGATGTTGCGATGTTGCGATATTTTGCAATATTGCAATATATCGGCTTTCTATGCGATATATTGATTTTTCTATGCGATATATTGGATTTTTCATGCGATATATTGCTTTTTCTATGCAATATATCGATTTTTCGATATATCGCTGTCAAGTGAATACGATTGTCATATCGCATTCATATTCACTTTGAATATTAATTGCACAGGCCTATCCAGCATAATAATTAAGCTGGCTTCACTGCATTTATAAAGAGCGCTCCAAAAAACAGCTTTAGCTAACAGCTTCAATGCATATTAAATTTAACGCCCTCTATAAAATTAATAGCGAACTGCTAAAAAACGAAATAGCGCTTTCACCAATTGATCTGAAAACTGACCCTAAATCCGTAAGGCCTTATACCAAAACGGTGTATTTTTACCTTTACGTCTCAAAGAGTTAAGTCGTTTATTTTATAACATTAATTCAAATAATTTAATTATTCCACACAGAAAATAAATCCATTTTTCTTTACTAAATATAGGGCAAATGAGCAAAACACTTAAACATATTTAAATATTAAAATGGCACGATTCTTCTTTTGTCTCTACAAAACTTGAGCAACAAGTATCATGTCCCCGGCGAATAATTTGCAACACATTACCATCACAGCACACACCTTTAGATGGATCAAAGGCTTGAATACCACAACAAGCAAATTTGTTAATATTCACCTGTGAGTAAATTCTGTCACCACAACACAACTCTCTTCTGGGATTGTACACCAACTTACCACAACACTGACTCGATGTCTCAATTTTAGCCTTAATCTTCCCTTTACAGCATAGAGTTGTCTTTGGATCAATGACTAAAAGTCCACAACAAGTCACAGAATGACTTTTCTTATGTGTTATTCTATAATGACCCATTGAAGAACAACAAACCTGGGACTTGTAATCATACACATTGGTACCACAACACATCTGTCTTTCATTGCTTCTCTTCTGCACTTTTCCATCGCAACAAATGTTGGTTTGGTAATCAAATGTCTTTGCACCGCAACATTGATAACTTCCTTTATGTTTCAACAATATATTGCCTTCGCAACAAAGTTGTCTCTGGTGGTCATAGGCTAAGGTACCACAACATGCACTCATATTGGAAGGCATTTTGGCTATGTAACCATCGCAACAAATGTGACTGGTTGGATTGTAGGGAAGTGTGGCACAACACACATCTAGTTTGCTTGTTTTTGATTGCAGTTTGTTGTTGCAACAAAGTTCAAGTTGTGGGTCATAGAGATTGTTGGCACAGCAGTCTAGTTTCATTTGTGTTGGAGGTTTTAGGTGGATTTGGTCACCACAACATGTGTGGGTTCTACTGTCGTATAGGTGTAAACCACAACATAATGTGTATTGTTTTGCTTTGTGGTTGTGTGTTGGTGGATAGTTTGTGAGTTTGTTGTTGCAGCAGATGGATGTTCTAACGTCGAAGGTTTTGTTGTTGCAGCAACCGGTGTGGGTTCCGTGATCGATGTTTAGTAGATGGGTGTTGTTGCAGCATATTCTTTCGGTCTGGTCGTAGGATTGTTGTCCGCAACATTTCAGAAATGCGTTTGGTGGGTTTAGGTGTTTGGCGCCATTGCAGCATCGTTCGGTGTTTTGATTGTAGAGTTGGCTAGCTGAAAGATTGTGAAGAAAAAAGAGAATTATAATATGTAATGGGTTCATTCAGAGTTTTTGTTTCTGTGGTTTTTGGTGTTTTTATAAACAGCGGAAACAAAGACGAAAACAAACGTGACTTGAACGTTGTTTTGGTGTATGTTTACATAATGTGATTGGCGGACGGTTACCACGTTACGCAGTTTGCGCCATGTACTTTTTCCTTAAAATTATAGTCAATTTTATGTTATAAATATTGTAACGTAAGAATATAAAAGTTTAGTTTGCGCTCGCGCTTTCACATTACAGTTATAAAAGTCGACTTATCTTACAAAGTCACGTGATTTCCGAAACTAGGATCTGTTTCTTATATTAAATGTAGATACAATTTCTGTTTTAACTAATTCGAAACAATGCCGTGAAGGCCCATAGAACCAACTTCCGATTCCGCCTTGTGCTCAGTGGTCAGGAGATCATTTCCGGCTGGCAACTCCACCTGGTTGACATTGCCCAAGGTGGGACACCAGTTTGACCAGTGTCCGCAATGCAGTTACAATAATAGTCAGAATCATTACAATTAATTCCTGTACTTAGCCTTATTCCTTTGGAGTGCAATAAATAAATAAATAAATAAATAAATAAATAAATAGTTTTTGTAAATGGAATTTGAAATTCCTTTATTTTCACACAATGGACGAATTGTAGCTCACTTCTTTCAACACAATTCTGCTTTAACTCATGTTTTTTGGTGGCAGAAGCACTTTACCATTTGGAAGCGTGACACTCGATCTGACTCCAGTGGAAGCCATTTTGAATTTGGTTGTAAAAAACCAAAATTTAGAAAACTACCATACTCTGGTTGTGGTTTGTGTTTTTGCAGTTTTTGATGATGGTTTATGGCTATTTTGGTGTCCATTCTGTTTATAAAATCTCCAAAATCAATAAAAACAGAAACTTTTGGAACAAAGTTTTTGTGTGTTGAAATTCAATTTTTGCTTGATGCATTAACACATGATTTTATTTATTATATAAAATAAAATTATATGTAAATAGTGATAAACTGAAATAAAAACTCGAGGTTACATTGCAAAAAAATTGAGATCAAACAATTTCCATTCATATAACATAAAAGAAAAATTTTTCTAAAGAACCTTGAAGCAAATAATTTTTACCATTTTTCCATCTAAATTTTTTTTTTTTTAAATTTAACAAATTTGTTATTGTTTTATCCACAAATAGTCCAAAAAAAAAAACATTCTTCACTTTCAATTATGTAATACCATGTATGTCTATTTTAGCCTTTTCAGGTTTCTTCCAGCCAACCTAAGGGTCAATTTTAACCTACCCCAAAATTAAATGTAATTTTTTTTGTTAAAAGTGAACACTTTTATATCTGTTAAATTAAACCATTAACCTTTATTTCCAGATTTTACCTCCAAAAATCTCAATCTAATTACAATACTCAATTGAATGAATTAAACAATACACATTTGCATAGTGGACCCCATCTTGAAATGTGTCAAAAATGACAAGTTACAAGTGACTGCAGGGGGAAACTTGTAAACAAAAAACTACCACCAAAATAACACACAAAAACCAAGAAAAAATAAAAAATCACAACTAAAAACTAAAAATTGCAACTTATTTGAGTTATAAAAACCAAATTTGATTTAAAATAATGTTAGATAAACATATTTTCACTAACCTTTTGTTTGAAAGCATTGCAACATGAATATTACCAGAGCAGACTTGAGTAATTTCATGTTTCCTCTGCAGCCACCACATCCACTCTGAACTGCACTTGCCTCCTACCAATTTAGGCTTGACTTTAATACCATATGTAGTCACTTAAATGGACTCAACAGATGGTGTTTCCTGCTCTACTGACCTCTTTGGAATTTGAATATTTTTTGCCACCTTTCTTTCCCAGAAATAAGTGAAATCATGCAGGAAATTTCAAAAAGAAATGAAGAAAATATTTTATTATTTTGTCTTCAGATTCACAATGAAAGGAGTCAAAAATAAGTTTAGTGCACATTTATATGGGATATTTTAAATATATTTTTTTTTCTCTTAATTTTGTAAGGGAATATTGATACAATATTTATATTTATAAAAATTAAAAGATGTTAATTAGTATACTAGTTTAAAAATTGGCACAACTTAATTCATTAACTTTTTTTTAAATTAAACACTGATTGGCAAAAAATGATTTAATATTTTAGAAAACTAAAATGTCAACTGAAAAATAAAAAGTTGAATTTAAAATAACAACCTTAAAGTTTTTAATGCTGGATTTCTATTAACTCATTGGGTCCATCAATTTATATTAACAAAATAAAATAGGTTTTTTTTTTTTTGCTGGCTGTTTTGGATTTTCTTGTTCTCGGGATAAAAAATTTCAGTAGTCCTGAGAAATCGGTATTTTCGATACTAAAAAATGTTTACTAAAAGTAGACAATTTAGATCAAAAATCTATATTGTAGATCATAAATCAACATTTTTAGATTTAAAAAAAATCAATATTTTTAGATTTAAAAAAATCGATATTTTTAGATTTAAAAAAATCGATATTTTTAGATTAAAACTCAATATATTTAGATCAAAACTCGATATTTTTAAATAATTAGATAAAAACTTTACCTATCTAGACCAAATTATCGACGTTTTTAAACTAAAAATTGACAGATTAGACCAATAATTGATATTTTAGACCAATAATTGATATTTTGAACCAATAATTGATATTTTAGACTAATAATTGATATTTTAGACCAATAATTGATATTTTGGACCAATAATTGATATTTTAGACTAATAATTGTTATTTTAGACCAATAATTGATATTTTAGACCAATAATTGATATTTTAGACTAATAATTGATATTTTAGACTAATAATTTATATTTTAGACCTAAAATCGACGTTTTTAAACCAAATAATTGACAATTTAAACCAAAAATTAACATTTTTAAACAAAAAGATTATATTTTAGAAAAAAAGTGACATTTTAGGCAAATATAACATCGCAATTCAAGTAAAAAAAAAAAGTCGATTTTTAGACCAAAAGCATCGATTTTTTTGTTATAAAGTGTCAATTTTTTATACTAAAACTATCAATTTTTCATAACGTCGCAATGACGAACTTCTGTCACACCCAGTACCGGTTATTTCCTTTTTTAATTTCCCGCTATTCAAGACCTCCAATATTTGGCCGGTTTCCCAGAAAATCGGTGCACTAATTTCCCGAGAACAAAACCCTAAAACCAAAATAACTATTAAAAATGTTTCACACATATAAAATTTGCCCATCTTTAATTTAATTTTTACTTCTGACAGACCAAACAACTGAAATGGGGCCCCTAGAAATTCAATAACCTACACGAGTGCCCTTATTATAATGTGTACCACTGATTATAAGCATTCAGGGTGTTAACATTTTCTAATTCGAACCTTGCTGTACCACTTTAGGATATTCATTAGTGAACAAAGCTTCCACTTTGTTGGACGAGAAACTAAAATAAGATCCAAACTAAATCTTACGCTAAATCTCCATCGCATAACACAAATATCTGGCATCAAATTATATTCTCTGATAAAATTTAATGTACATTTAACAACAACTTAAACTCCCAAGATGCAACATAATACAAGGCATTTCACATTTTTGCCTGAGATGAAATTATTTCTTTTAATTTTTGTCTTGTAATTTGCATTTTTAAAGCTACAACTATCACAGAAATTAATACAGACTACTTTAGAAGACTAACCTACATTAATTGGTCATTTCAATAATATAGTTTTTTGTTTATTTTTGTTTTTTTTCTAGGATTATATCAAATGTTCATAAATGTGAGCACTGAGTAGAAGTGGGTGCAACTCCTGATCCAGTTGACTAGAACAGCATGGAATCATGTTAAAATGATATTGTAGTGGCGGTCATCTTCGGCTATTAAGTTTACTTCTGGACACGAATCTTCGGTCTTTTCTGGGTAGTAGCAGATGTAATCTTCACGTCCGAATGATGAAGGCCGCAAAACGCATAAAGTGGCTCCCAGTGTATTGCCAAGTAAATACATTTCCACCTGGAATTATATTTTATCAAAAAAGTTATCGTTATATTGCTCTTTCTCGCCTCTCGGCGTGCGTAGATGCATTTCCTAAAATTTGTTTAAAAATAATTAGATCGGAGCTTCTTTAGACTAGCGGCCGTTTTTGATCATTTCAACCTAACCTAACCATTTCCGGGAGTTGAGACTGGTATCATGCGACTCAGTTCCTCGAGCTCTATCCGTAAACTAATTTTCGTCATTATCTGAAGCGGCTGCTAATCTAAAGTTCAGCTGAAAGATCTAAGTTTGCACCCCGGAGGCTGGGCCCAGGGGCGGCGGCACATACCTTGCACCCCGGCGGCAGACAAGCCAGAGACACCACTGGCAATAACCCAGTGGTCTTCAAACTGGATTCCCGCGGGATCTCGGAGATTCCGTAAAAAAAGATTGAGTTGTTTATAAAACAATCCACAACCATATTTCGACTTATATTGCTAAGAAATAAATCATGTATCTAGGATGTGTGAATACTAAGTAACAGTTACAAAAGTAACATAAAACAAAAGTAATAAATTTTGAACATAGGGTTCCATAGGTAATTGTATCTCGAAATACGGTTCCGTGGAATGCCGAAGTTTGAAGACCACTGCAATAGCCAAATGCATCATTTCCTGCAGTTAAGCACTTCTGTCCATTTCTGATTTTCCCTAGTGTTTAATTATTTTTTTAACTCTTACTTGTTCTAGGCCAGCAGAATCACCAACCAGATTGAGGTGGTTCTCCATGAAGTGCTTAGGTGTTTCCGAAGTTTCACGAGCAAACAAAAGTATTGCAAAAATAGGAACGTCGCCACCAGACATGCTTTGTTCATAAAGTTCTGCACTCCTGATGAACATCAACAATTTGACTGCTTCCATCAGTTGAACATCCATATCTGGATTCGAATTGAATTGATCGACCAAAATTTCCTCACGGTTTGCGTTGTTTTGAATAGATGTAGACATCTGTCCAATAAACGTATAAACAACTGGCAATCAGAAAACCAGAGTAGTTACTCACCAATCGGTCCAACGATGCTAAGCATGTCTTAAAACCTTGAATGCACGTGCTATTGGAGTAAGGAAGACGGCTGCCAAAACTCCATTCTTTTAGCCAAGAATATTTACTGGTAGCCCACGTTTCTAATTTCTGAAGCGAGAATTAAAATATATTTACCGATGTAACGCAGTGGCGTAGGAGTCAAGGGACCCGTGCTAGGATTTTCGGTACTTGGCGAGATATTGTTACGCGTCTTAGCCGCACCGTAAACGAGTGGGCTTTAGACTGCTGATTTTCTATATTTTGGACTCGTAGTTGTAAAACTAAAGCATTGGGACTCTAGCATTGCAATTGCAGCGCAGAGACTGCAGCTTTGTATAAGCACATTTTAGCGTATTCTTTAACATGTCGATGAAGCAGAATAGAAGCTCCGGATTGCTACGCCACTGATGTAAAGTTTTCGATCGTTTGATTCTTACCTCGCAGGCTGAAGTGCAGCCATCAAATGAATCGACAAAAGGCAAACCTAGCTGCAGAACTTGAAATAATGCGGCACGAACAGCGCAGTAATTATCACCTCGAATTCGCCGTAAGTGGAAGCAGTTCAAAGTGGATGGAATGTGTGCATAACCCTAGAAAAGGTAGGTAAAGTTGTAAAAACCAGATTTAATTGTAGCAGGACTAAAGATACTAGAGAGAAAATACTTTATGGAACTAAAAGATGATTAATTCTGTGTATAGCAGCAATTTCATTGACTCTAACGACTAAGACTATTGTCAATTGTTCGCAATGTGGCTCAACGCTTTAATAAGACATCGCTAAAAAGTTATGTCATTGCAATACTTTTTACGCCGTGCAAATGGTGGAACGGCCCTCCAGCAAAACAGAGGGCCGCAGTCTGTTCATCCCTGATTTAAAAACAGTAACCTGACATTAACCTACAACATTCATCTTAACTCCCAGCTAGACCCGATATCTAATGACAACAGACCGTCATAGCTTGTATGTATATATTGTTACGGCGGCTCATCTATGGACAAAGGATCACCGTCATGGCTGCCTGAGATAGCGCCAACTGTACTGGAAACAGTACCCCGATTCATTTTGAATTATCTGTATTCGAATTGCATATTGTATATTTTCCTAATACCCAGGGCTAACCAAGTGGCTTTGAGAAAACTCTTACTTTACGTATTGTTTCAGCACGCGTTGTATGGCCACGCCACTCTGTTTCACTGTATTGGATGAGGTCCCACTTCTCCCCAATGTTTTCTTGCATTCGACTAAACCCAATATCAAGTCCTTCACAGAAGGCCGAATCTCTATTGGCTTTCCTTGTGGTGCTGGATGGGCTTTTGCTTCGGCGATGAACCGCCGCCACCGCCACCTCCGCTTGGTTATCATCGACGAACCCACTTTCCGAACACGTCCACTGAGACCATTTGTCTTCGCGGTTATTATTGCAAGTTTGGTCTTTCGGCTTCAACAGATTGGAGGGTCCGCTGTCCCCGGGCGAACACTCGCGGCTTTGGCCGGGAATTATACGCTCGGATAAGGAAGTGGAGAAAACTTCGGGGATTTGAATTTCTTGAAATTTGAGTTGTTTCTTCGGTGATGTCGGCGAAGATTGGTGAACAAATTCTTCCTCCCATTCCAAACTAATAGGACTGGTGAGTAAACACTTGTTGGGTTCCGGCGATTCACTGGTTAGCGAGGCACCGAAATCACTTCCACTATCTGCCGTCCGCTCGGCCGTTACATGACCTTGAACATTTTTGTTTAGAACAGAGTTGTCGTTGGACATAAACGAGGAATCCCACTGCAGCGACAACTGACCGGATGAATTTGGAACCCCCGAAGAATCCGTGTTGGTCGTACTGTCGGAAAACAGCGTATGACTAACGCCGGTATCCAAGAGACCCCTGAAACTGGCGCGGCATTTGTACTTGCGGAAAAGATCTACCGCCAAATGACCGCCCGACACGTCGCTGCATTCCGACGTCGGTGACTTGAGTGTTTCCGTCTTGTAGAATGGGTTGCCCTTGAGATGGTCAATGTTTTCGTCCAGATTGAGGCAGGACTGCTTAACTTGATCCACCGAAGCCAAGAGCCGGTCGAAAGTAGCCATCGTACTGACTCCGATGTCTTCGCAAAAGGAAACTTCCACACTGACATCCGATCCGGTACTATCGAACGACTGGTCTCTAGTTAAGCAGGCCCTTTTTTTTCCTCGCACGATACTGGACTCGGCTTCTTCCGAATCCGTTTCCAAGACCAAGAACGAATTGTCCTCTGGAAACACGAGCGGTTTCTTCAGCGTTTCCGATACGTCTTCTTCATTGGCGGACAAGTCGTTGGACCCGTCTTTCGAATGTTGGTCGGCTCCGTCGGGCGGCACGCGGTCCAGGAGGTGGCGCCGGCCCAACAAGGACCCGGGACTGAAATTGGCGTTGAGCGAGGCACAATCACTGTTGATATAAAAGTCTTCGTTGTTTTCCTCGGATTCGCTGTCCACATAGAAGTGCATGCTCGGCGACCCGAGAGATTCGATGTCCGCCTCTCCGTCGCTAAACTGGCGGAGATGAGCGTCGGGCCAGTCACTAATACTGATGTCCTCGTCCGCAAGTGCTTCTCCAGCGCCATTTTGCAGCGGGGTCAGTTCGAGTTGGGAGGAAGTTGGCTTGGCAATTAGGGATCCCAGGTTTGGGAATACTCCGCTGGTCTTTCGCCGTTTACTGCCCAACTTCGAACATATGAAACTAAGCTTCGACCGAGGTCTTGCAGCGGCAGGAGAAGGTAGTCGAGTAGTTCCTAAAGACAAATCAGAAAATCTGATACCACACTGGGGATTGAAAGCAACGGGTTCGTATCGGGTCAAGGAGTTGCCCATGCCTGGCAGTTCGAAATCGGATAGATCCGAAGTTGTCTCCTGGAAGGGAAAAGAAATAAGTCTCAATGAGTCGTGCATGTTAGCCTGGTGAAAAATTTTGCATCTCCTTCCAGAAAACAACAATTTTTAATAAATTAATAAAAGTAAATTATACTAATACCTCGTTATAACAAACCGCAATATAACGAATTTTTTTTATAACGAATTTTTTTTAGATGACTCGGTTGATTTCCCATAGAACACCGTGTTAAAAAATTTCGATATAACGAATTTTGATATTACGAATTATTCGTTATAAAGAACAA
>JAQFXT010000867.1:0-24155 GCA_034683725.1 Strigamia crassipes | reverse complement strand
GTCTCCAAGAATCAACAAAATCATAACAATCAGCGAAATCAGCGAAATCGGTTTTACTTTGAACGCACCTACTGTATAATGCAGGGGTAAATGCTAATCTCAAATGGGATGGGATGCTGGAAGCTGCGATCTTGATCCAGATTTTGTGGTAGAGGGTCCCCTATCTTCAAAATATGGGACGAAACAAATGAATAAATTTTTACGGTGGAAATAGCGCATGGGCTATTTCCACCAAAATTATGGTGGAAATAGCCTTCCCGTTTAATAAACAACCGGGACGTTCTACAACCTTTTTCCAATAGTATTAACATTCCATTCACATGATATAAATCACCTGCACCATGCACAGACATACAGCCCCACATCATTTGCTTCTGTGGAAATTTAACAGCTCTTCTGAGGCAATCAGGTTTGAAAGCTTCATTCTTTTTCCGAATCACATGTCTGCTTTCTGAGCCTACTGGTACACAAAATGTAGACTCGTCACTAAAAGTCACCAAATTTCACTTAGCAATAGACTAATCAGAGTGAGATTTGGCTCAAGCAAGTCGTTTCTTTTTCTGAGCATTAGTAAGCAAAGGTTTTTCCATAGGTACATAAAACTTGAATCCCATTTCTGCCATCTGGCGCCTAGTTGTGTTGTCGGAAATGGTTTTATCAATTGTATCACACCATTGTTTTGTAATATCAGATGTTATGTTGTGCCTTTTTGATTTAATAATGGCCCTCAATCTCCTATTTTCACGTGCAGTTGTTAATCTGGGTCGTCCAATAGGTTGTTTAGCTTTCACTTGTCCAGTTTTTGAGTGTAGCTTTAGAATACAACACACAGATGCAGTAGAGATGTTCAATCTTCCAGCTATTTTGTTTCAATCCATTCTGATTAGGGCTTCCAATCCCAGACTGTTTTTTGAATTCCGGGATTCAAGATTCAAAAAATCTCAATTCCAGGAATCCCGGGATTCTCGGGATTAGCGCAGACAAAAAATGACAAAATTTGTTCAATCCAAAATATATTTAATGGAAATTTATATTAATAATAATACATTACAATTACAAATGAAATAAAATGAAGAAACAAAAAAATATTTTCCTAGTTATTTTGAAAATTAGACTAATAAAAACATAAATTTGTGAGTGTTTGGTTGCGGTCACCAAGTGGTCAAGGGACTGCCACGTGGTGCTGGACGCAACACACACTGTAAATGTAAAGAACACACAAAGATGCACTATTTAAATAAAATATATTACTTTATTTATGTCGGTTGTTTAGGGGCCAGTGCACCTAGGTGTGGTCTCTTAGTGCGAAGAGTTCCTCAACTCCTTCCCGTTATTCCTGACCGCTGGTCAGATTGTTGTAGATCGCATGGCCAGCGAGTTCCTGGGTGGATTTCTACCGCGCCCTGCGTTCGCAACGCATGGCGCCAACGGAGCGAAAGCTCAGATCCCTGCGGCCCACAGAGCGGGCCCACATCATCGGGAGTCGCCGTGCAACATTTGGGTCGCTCTAGGGGACATGGGAGACAGACCATGGCTGAACAACAACGGGCGTTGGGGCGACCCCCTGCACGCGACTTCCCGATTGGCCGGACCCCTGTGTTACAACTGGTCACAACTGGTCCGCAGCTTCACCTATGGCTAGAGAGCCGCGACAGGGGCTGCGAATGTCGATCTGTGATCGCTGAGTGGTCACAAATTGTCTAAACTTGCATTTGTTAAACTGCTACGCAATTTTGTGCATATAATGCCAGCTGATGAAAAAGCTTATTCGATTCTACACTCATTGGAGGAAGTGTTAGAAAAGCACTGTAAATTAATTCTAAGTGATATCCTCTTTTTACTTCTTCTTGAAATAATAACATTTCAGATTTAAGGGTTTGTTAGAGTGTGGTAGATCGTTGAAGTTTAGATGTACAGTGACCTAATTTACACACTTCATCTATTTTTTTGTTTAATTCTTCATGAAATGTTTTAGATCAGAATTACTATCCACATTTACAATTTCATTATCTGCAATCTCACTTTTAACAACCTGATTGCTTTTCTCTAAAAATAGGTTAACCAAAGCTAGTAGGCTACCTTAAATTTTTGTAGCTGTTAGGTTTTTAAATGTTTTGATTTCAAATGCCTCCTTATAATCACCAAATTTCAGTTTTGCAGTGTGTAAATACTGCAGAATTACGCTGAAGTCAGTCTGTCTCTCGCTTATTTGTACACTTAATGCATTTGCTAATTCTTGACTAATGACAGTTTTTTGTGATAAGTTTTTGTGTAAGTAGGAATGAATGTTGACTGCTTGGTCCAGTGTTGGCTTAACAAGTGTTTATTAAAGTTCTAACAAAGTACATTTATAGTGGTCATTAATCCCCTGACCAATCATGTTACAGTTACGTATATAGGTATAGTTGTCGTATCGTACGCTAGTCCTACGTATTGGTATGACTAACAACACAGTTTTTGTATACAAAATAACAAAGCAGCACTTGCAGTTAACAAATTTGAATCCCTGTGGCAAAGTGCCTCAACTATTACTTTGACTGGTTGCAAAAGTTTTACCACCATGCTCAACTTCAACATATTTCTGAAGAATAGAATCATTTTTTGTAGAAGACTTACAAAATATTTTTATTATTTTCCGAACTTTTTTGATAACTTGTGCGTAGCTATTACGACTCAACAAATTTTGATGTATTTCCTGCTTTACTTCAAACCTGTCATTTTGGTCGTCTACAGCGACTTCATCATCACTATTATCACTGGAATTAACCTACTCTTTCTCACATTCTATTTCCTGATATATCAAATTTTCATCAATTTTAGCATAAAGTACATCAAGAACATGTGCAAAACAAAGCTGTTGCCCACAAGATAAGAGATTTCCAACTTTTTTCATAACACTAGCACCATCTGTAACAAAGCAAACAATGTCCGTTTTCAACTCAATCTTATAGTTGCTTAGTTTTTCTTTCAGACCTTGAATGCAAACTTCTGCTGGCATCGACCCATGAATGCGAATTAATCCCAAATTATGAAACTATTTCGAAAAATGAATATTTATATTCATATATCTTCTATTTTTACTTGATGTCCATTCATCACACATGATACTAAATTTGGATTTAATATCTTTGTAGTCTCTTATATAAAAAACAATCTGTTGCCTTACATGTCTGGCATAATTTATTACTATGCGTTGGATTGTACTTGATGATTTAGGAACATCTTGTGATGGTTTAAAACCGTAATTGCACGCTGATTTAACACCAGAAGGCGCATTCGCGACTTCTAGCATTTAAACAACGATAAAAATAAAAAGAAGCGATTGCTTCTCTTTGCTTTACTGATTCTTTTGAAAGAAGAATATAATATAAACTTGATGTTCCCATAAGTTTATTATTTACACGTAAAGCGTAACTATCTGCATCAATTGATACAGTTACGCCACTAGACGGAGATTTGCGACACGCCTGGCTAGGATTAGCGCACCTGTAAAGGATAAAGTCCGCATGTCCTGTGTATCCTAATCCGATGGACCCCTGGACAGCAAAAGTGTTCCGGGTATCTATTTCTCTTATTGTCTGATTGGAGGGATTTCCAGAGCCATGTTCCGATTGACCAGTTTCCAACTGGAAATGTGATTTCTATACTTCTGGAATGCTAATAATTTTTTTTTTGCTTACTGTCCTTTTTTAACTTGAGTTTTTCATAAGTTTTAAAATTGATTTTGTAGCTAAAAATGTGTACTTTAAAATGAAGTAAAACAGTTATTTGTTTATTTTACCTAGATTAGAAATATATGTCACACAACAGTACTTTTATTCTGAAAATAAAACATTTCAATACTTTTGAAAAGGGGTGTATGGTAAAAATAACACGCCGAACAACGTGACGTGCGGGAAAACACCATTTGAACACCGGATCGTAGACTTTTGGTCACTTTTGATCACTTTTTGACTACTTTTGGGCAAAAATCAACCATTAAAAAAAACAACTGTTTATGTGCTAAATTCAAAGTTTAAATCCAAAAAATGCAAGAGTAAATAACGCTGACGGCAACGTTTTCGGGCTTCTCAATGAAACACCGAGAGAAACACTGCCCTTTGCTACAATTTTAAAACTGCAAAGCACGAGTAAATTAAAAAAAAACTTTTTTTAAAAATTAAAAAAAAAAAAAAAAAAAAAACACGGAATATTAGGTTTAAAGTAAAACATTTACTTGGAAACATAGTAAAAAGTACACTCCTGGTTTATTTGAACCAAAATGTATGGATTAGTATGGATTAGTACAGATGGCAGTTTTTAATCCGATTACAAAATAGTTGGGAAAAAACACATTTAATCCAGTAAGGAATTTGACCACTCAGAAACAAGGACAGTAACCACATCTCTGGAATTCCTGCAGATGGGCAGAACTCTGTAAAATGGAATAATAGAGAATTTATGATGTCACCAGCATAAAAAGCTCTGATTAGCCAGAAAATCAAAAACAGGAAGTTGGGATTAACTGTCACAAAAATTCTTGCATCCTATAGGCTGTGACAACCGGATGGGATCAAGCAAAAAGTTTAAAAAGTGCAAGAGCAACTTCCTATCCACATTGCAGAATTAACTTCATGCCTGTAAACACACGTAATAAAACGTATCCAGCAGGTACATTGTCTGATCTTACAAACACCAGCCCAGAGGAGTCCGACGAAGAAACTCCAACACCAATAGTTTGTATGGATCTAGATCTGATTATGGAAGTATGCGCTACTTTACAAGCAGATGCAACCACCATAAAAACAGCAGACGATTTGCGAACGGCTATCAATCAAATATTCGCAGAAGCAAAAGCTAAAAGTGATGTTGAGAAGGAGCTGCAGCGGTCACTGGACTGCACCATGGTGAATTGGGAGGTGGTCCTGGTCGGGTTGGGCAGGGTTGCCCTAACCGTCACTCACAGTCAGCTGCTAAAACCGAATCTCTCAGTTTGTGCTCAAAGGACTCTCTCTCTCTCTTCAGCCGTCTCACTCTTTCTAAGGACAGTCCATTCCCTCTGTGGGGTAGGGCCGGCCTTCAAGGCCATTGGTCAGTGTAGACAGTGACCTATGGCATGCTTTGGCACGCCAGACGGTCACAAGTTTAGTATTATATGATTACGTATGTTTGTGATTGTGTATGACAAACATAATATATATTTTTTTTATTCTATTTATATTTTTTCCAAATTAAATTGATTAAAACAAATTTAATAAAATTGTTTGCAAAACTAATATTACACCTACTTGTGTGAGTGTTTGGGCATTGTATCCTGACCGAAGGGGGGGGGGTCAGGGGATGCTGGACACAACACACACTATAAAGAAATCACACAAAGACAGCAGTAGTTTAATAAATGGCTTTATATTAGGTTGTCAAGAGTTAGTGTTCCTATAGTGCATTTTCAATGCAGGGGCTGTGTGGGACCACAGCGGCCATTGGGCGCGTAGTCAGTGATGGCAAAGTACTGTTTCGGCCTCGCCTATGAAGGCAAGGCACTTTGGGACGTTCAGGTTCTTGTGGACTTCATTACTGTCACACGCTTCGGAGAGTTGACCCACGTGTTAGCCATGATCGTAGAGAGAACGGTGCTGTGACCGTCTCTCTTGGTTTCACGCGTTGGACTGTCGTCCCATTGTCTACTCTGTGCTACCGGGACGACTTCTGGCGTCCATGTCCTTCTAGCGACACTATCGTCATCTCTTGGCGCTATGCGACGAAGGACGTTTGTACCCCTTTCCCAGTGACCTGACAACGGTCACAATTGTTTTTAATTCAACTAAAAAAATTAATCAGTTATTGAACAACAATATTTGAGATGTATTGTTGGACAACGAAATAGATATTCGGATTGTAGCTTCAATTTGTTTTTTTTCTAGCTCACTAGATGGCCGGAGCATATGCATGAGACAATAATGTATGCGATGTTAGTACATAGTTGTGTTAGTTGAACAATTCGTTTGCACAAGAAGATGAACGTGGTATATTGTACCACGCGCATTTTGAATGTACTATTCATTCGATTTCACATTTATTTGCATACGTTTTTTGTCATCTATCAACACTATCCCACTATATTGCTCTACCGAAGAGCTAGGCTTGGGTCAGCTCGGTCACACCCACCTGTTGGGGTGACTTGCAGTGAGCAGCTATGTCCCGTCTTGTCGTGCCTTAACAGGGGGGATACCCTAACCCTAACTAAGCTAGATAGCTAATAAACTTAAATCCTCCAGGGCATAACATCCTCCAGGGCATAACATCCTGAAAATAAAATAAAAAAAGACAATAACCACATCAGGAAAAATTTTTTTTTTTTACCCTGGTATTGGGTTTTTACCAGACCCAAGACACTACAAGTCCTGTGTAAGGGTTTTTGTACTTTACTGTCTTGCCCTCTTGACAGTAAACCAGACAGAGACCAAACTGGTTGCTTTTTATCTGTAGCCAAAAATACCTACTGTAACTAGGGGAAAACTTAGGAGCTCTATTGTTTGTAGCTGGCTGCATTCTGCATTCTCACCAGAATGCAACAAATGCTTAGCTGTATTGTTAAAGGCTAATATTACAGTTAAGTTGGCTTTTCTAGTGGTGCCAATACATAAGTCAGGTTGGCCAAAAATTATAAATCGTCACTCGGGGTGGGTCGGTCGTACGGTTTGCAATTTATGTTCAATTCTTAGTCTGTGGGTTTACTATTTTAGTAGCAGCATATTATTGGACTAGAATATTTTGTAAATTAAAGCAGGAATGAGTGTATGGCATACTGGCCCTTATACCTTTGTCTTATCATTTCCAGAGCATGACATCTACAAATATAAGGAAAAAAGACCCAAGACCATTTGCTAATTATCCAGAAATCTCAGGTACCACTTGTTCTATCTTCTGCTTGAAGGATAGGATGGAAAATAAAGAAGAGACAGATGACAAAGCTTGTTTTTTTTTGAGATCTTAACCAAGATGGCTAACTATTTATTTATTTATGCTAACTGTTGACAAGGGAAAAGATAGAAGCTCTATTGTTTCCAGTAGCCTGCATTCTCACCAGGATGCAGCCAATTCTTTAGCAGCATTCTTTGGGCAAATAATATAGCTAAGATGGTTTTTCTAGTGGTGTTAAAATGAGGTTGGAGTTTTTACGTTTATTTTTCAATCCCTAAACCTACCCTTTCCTGTCTGGGCCACAAGTGCACATGTTGCACAACTGGTGGTCTCACCGTCATTTGTGTCAACAGTTGATCAGTCTCGAAGTGGCGTGGATGAACTGAGCCGGTAATAGCGGTCAGCCGTCTGCACGCTGTGGCCCATCTGATCAGCTAAATCGGCTGCCATTGCATAGTTGCGGTGATAAACTTGGCTCACCACCCCCTTGCGAAACAGTGTGGCTGTCATTAATTGCAGGCCAGCATGCAGCCAGGTTGCAACGCGCCACTGTTGTTGAGTCATTGGACGTCGCCACTGTTGTCGAGTCATTGGACGTGCCGTCAGGCGAAATCGGTGAATGTAGCTGTTGATTCGACGTGCCAATGGTGCAGACACCACGACATTGGCGGCTCCGTGATATGCCACGTTCTTTACATCCTCGACGTCAATAGTGGGTGGCAAAGCCCTGACTACTGCGTTTGTCATAACCAGCTCGGTGACAAGCACATCTCGCACATGCGCGGTCATATATCGTCACATAGTCACGCACATTGTGAATGTGCTCAAGACTCAATGAACGCACACACGTTGGCGTGAGTTGGCAAGCGGAAATTCTCGCGTCGAGCACGTTCACATTAACGATGCGCTTTGCACCCAGTCAAATTTTGGCTCCACAAGCCAAGGCGCAACTCAAGTGAGGTGAGGACAAGTGCCAGCCCATGCACTGCTGGCACAGACATTTCACAGATTAACATCAAATAGTGGCGGATTGAGCTAATTACACTGGCAGTGGTTTCTGGCACCTGTTCGCGTAGCACCATTGAGAACCACGCCTGTGCGGCTTGCAGGAAAGTTGTTGCTTCCATGTCCCAAGCGCGTGTCAGAAACGTGCGCACTTGACGCTGATGTTGGCAAGCTGTCGCTCGCGACGTGCCAATTGTTGTTGTCGACTAAAAGTAATCGAAAAAATTGTAAAAAACACAGAAAGTCATTAAAAATCGGAAAAGTTAGACAATAAACACATGACCTGTTTCGGTGGTGTCTACGCGGGTTCCGGCTTGTTGTCGAGGGTCGTTCGAAACATGGAAGAAAAAAAAACAGAATTAAAATTTATTGGAAATCACAAAAGTAATCTAAATGGCAAATTGAATAAAATACCCCTTTCGTGGGACCTCAAGGGGCACTTCATCCTTCGCCAAACGTCTGAATGTTTTCAATGCCACTGTTCTCTGCTGGCACCAAAAAGCCAGAGAGAAAGCAACAGGTACATCTGAGGACAAAATAGGTAAAAAACAGTTAAAGAAAAAGGTCTTAGCTTGATTTTAAATAAAAATACAAAAACTAGCCCACCCGGACTCAGGGATCACCCGCGTAGTGTCTCTGAGTGCAACCTCGTGGAGGGGGAAAAGTGGAGGAAGCCTAGCCTCACTGGCCGCTAACTGCGGCCCTAGAACCTAAAGGACCAGGAGCAGAAGAAAACTTTTCTTGTCTGTTTGAAACCAAGTGGTTTAATAACAACAACAATGATAGTACAGTGACAAAGAAAATGCTTAATAGTTAAAACATGCAGCATGAACTGAACAAACCTGAACTAAAACCTGAGCTAAAAAGCTTAGTATTAGGTTTAAGCAATAGGCTTAGCAAGAGAACTTAAAAGAGAATGAAAGTACATACAATAAATAACCTTGACGCTATAAAACACAAGTAGAAAGATACCCCACTGCTCTCAACAATGCAATGCAACATAATTTCTTAACCTTACTCCAAACAGCCCTGATTATGCTGATTGTACTGGTTTTTATTTCTATTATAACGTTTTGAAAAGAATACCATTGCTGATGCAGATTTGTTTCTCTACTTCTGACACCATCGACAGCATGATCATAGTTGTCTCTTCCGTTGCGATTGGAAAATCACATAACGTCATTTTTTTCACAATTGAAAAGGAAAACACCTAATGAAAGAAACAAATACATACAGGGATAAAAATAATAAATTAAAACAAACATAATTTTCCTACAAACCTGGTGGGCAGTGAGCTTCACTTTGGATTGTCTTGTTTTAAATTCTTCTTTTTTGTTAGTAATAATTTTGTGCGTTTGGTAGGTCAGCTAGATTAATCAATTCAGCATTTGGACAAATGTTTCTGTTGTTAATCCCAACCTGGTCTTTTCTGTTTTCGTTCGTGTGTGCACGACGCGATTATCAACAACTGCAGCGTTACTGAATGTTTTCCACACACTGCGTCTAATGCAGAGCGGCACGTACAGTAGTGAAACACCTGCGGAATTTACCCGATACCGGCGGCGGATAATTTGAGTAGACGACAAAGACAAACTTGACAAACTTGCCGTCCACATACACAGCGTCGGAGTTCTTTCTTGGTTGAGTAACCTTGTGCAAAGTCACATGTCAAAGCGCTAATTTAAGTGCTTATGTATTTGAGATAATGTTTACACATCACTTTATTAGTTGTATCTGCTGTTAAAATCATTATAAAGCGCGTATATACAGAATAATACATTGCATTCCAATTGTTTTGTTTACATTTATCCATTATTTGTTTGTAAACAAGCGCATCTAAACATAAATGATAGATGATAGATGGCGCTAGTGTTTTGTGTTCAATTATATAATAGTTATTTTTAACCTATGATGTAATATTTGGATTCCAGTGAAATAGGATGTGTGTTTATGGTTCCAAAACAACATGCTGTTTCAATAGGATTTTGGATTTAGCAGAACAGTGCTGATATCCTGCATGTTTTTCCAGAAGAAGTATTCAGAAAATACACTGAATACTAAGAATACAAGAGCCATTACAATGAAATACATTGGATTACTTAGGACTACATTCATTACATTTAGACAGATTCAGTTTGTTATAAGGATAACATGGTAGCAGAGGATGGTTATAATGAGCCACATTGGACAGGATACACAATTTTGAATTTTGGATTTAACATGGCAAAGCAGAACAGCGCATCTACTTCAGCTGCCTGGGGAATACAGCCATTGGACAGACACAATTATGAGCAGTGGAAGTTGGACACAGTTTCTTTTACAGAAATTAAACCTCTGGAAATTCTATGATGGAACTGAAAAAGAACCGGATGATAAAGCAACTGAAGAAGTCAAAGCCAAGTTTGAAAAGCGCAAGGCCAAAGCACGAGGAGTGCTTTGCAACAGCGTGGTATCCAGGCTCAAACCAGCGCTAGCCTAGCTCGAAACTTGCAAAGAAGTTTGGGATTTCTTAAAGAAGACTTTTGAGCCGACTTTAGTTGCCGTAACGCGAAGTTACAAGAAGATTTCTTCTCTCTTCGAAGGAAAGAAGGCAAGGAAATGGATTTGTTTATTACCAGAGTTCAACTAGCCGCTGATGAACTGACAGCGATTAAGCAAGGCCTGAATGACCAGGTGCTGGCCTACATGCTGATTAACAGAGCCGGAAAGGATTTTCAAAATCAGGTTCAAGCGATATATAAGTGGAAGGACATTTGACTTTACTTTTGAGAAGGTTTTCGCAGCTTTACTGGCCGAGAGCGCCAAAAGGAGATTTTCGTCAGACAACACTAGTGCTGCAAGAGAAACAACTGCTTTAAGTGCAAGTGCCAGTGCATCCAAATCGACGGGAAAATTTAATCAGCGCGGAAAATCAACGATGGAGTCTCATGACGGTAGGCAAAGTTTTGATTGGATTTGTTACAATTGCAATCAACAGGGCCACTTTGCCTGCAACTGCCCAAACCCTCGGGTGAAGCGAGCGGACCAGTTCCGCGGAGAACGCGGTGGGAAACGTAGAAGCAATCGCCGAGGTCAAGAAAGACGCGGCGCCTTTTACGCTAACGTTTTGGGGGAGTGTTTAGTTTTAAATTCTTTCATTTGTGGTGATATTGTGGTGCTAAAGTCCAAGGAGTCAACTGCCAGGTACAGTTGAAAGATGTGTACTAGGGATTAGAGAATTTCAAGAAAAATTTGATTTCTAGTGCAGGGTATCATTCTCATATTTTTGGAGGGGCTCTTAAAATTTATTCAAAGGGTAACGATTGCGCAATTACAAAGCGATGGCCTGTACAAGGTTAATGGTAAAGTACAGAAGTGCAAAGATGATAATGATACAAGTGTTCAAAGTGTTCAAGATATTAGAATAATTTATTGAAAAGTGTTCAAGATATTAGAATAATTTATTGAAAAGTGTTAATACAATTAAGAATGCGCAAATAAAGCAGACTAAGAGTTATGCCGATGCTGTTAAAAGTTCTGCCCTCATTCAAAGTTATGCGGTATCAGTTGAGACATGGCATAAGCGCTTTGCGCACATGCATATTCAAGGTTTAGGGAAACTTTTAAAGCATGATCAAGTTACAGGTTTAGAATACCATGGGAATTTAGAAAATTTGTGCAAGTTTAAATGTGACGCGTGCAGAGTTGCTAAGTCAACACGTTCAAATTATAAGTTAAGAAATGATTGTGGGAATTTACAACTTCTTGGACTTGTGCACATGGATGTGTGGGGCCTGTGTAGAACAGTATCTCTTGGCGGCGCGCGCTACTTGCTGTGCATTATTGATGATACAACAAGATTTTCTTGGGTCTTTCCAATGAAGACAAAGGACGAGGTTCTCTCTATATTTCAACGCTACAAAGCGAGAGTTGTGCGAGCTAGTAGCTCAAAAGTTAAGAATTCTGCAGTGGTGATTTTGATACCTATTTGGCAGAAAAAGGAATAGAAGCGCAGCACACTAATCCATACAGCCCCCAAATGAATGGGGTAGCTAAGCGCATAAACAGATTGATATTTGACAATGTGCACGCTATCTTAGATGATACAAGATTACCGTGGACTCTATGGGCCGAGTTAGCGGTGACACACCTGTTTGCAGGTAGCAAGATTCCACACTCGGAATTTAGGAAGCGTCCAGCAGCAGTTAGACATTTAAGAGCCGTTGGATCATTATGCTTTGTGCATATTCCTCAGCCCAAGTGCGATGGCAAGCTAGCCAATAGAGCATGAAAGGGGATATTAGTAGGGATCCGGATCTGTCAAAACGAAGGATACCGTACAGGCCCATTGCCGGAAGAATCGGATATTCTTCGATCTGACTAAGTTTGATTTCCGGCTGATTAAAGATCCGGTGAATACAATCGAACAGCCGGCAGATGGCAATGATGAGGCAGGCGCATCTGCTCACATGACCTCTAAGCGCATAAGCATATATTGTGCTGTTAAGGAACCTGAGACTTTCCATGAAGCAATTAGCTCTCCACAAGCAGAGGATTGGAAAGCAGCTATGGAAGAAGAAATCGGTACATTGTATGAGCGCGATGTGTACACCGAGGTTCCTAGACCAAACGATGCTAAGATCCTAGGTCATAAGTGAATCTATAAGCTTAAGAAGAATGCCGAAAGTAAAATCGTTAGGTGATAGTTCCATCTGAGCCAGATGAATAAGAGTGTTTAGCGTGACCAAACTTCAAGTCTTCCTGCATTTAGCGGTAAGATTTCTGACCCCGACAAATACTGTCTGTGTCAGATGACGAAGAGCCTTGTACGTGTCCAGCTCATTTCTCCCTATTTTACACAGTTTACCAAAACGTTATTCCGAAGCGACGTTAACCAAACGTCTGTTGATAATACCATCGGACCCTGACGTCGTTATGATGGTGCAGCTAGGACGTAACTCGGATGCCCAATCGCAGAACACACACACACATTTGACGCATGGCCAATTGTCGGCATAGAACTTTTATAACTTTATCTTTTTTAAAGATCCAGATAACTCAGCGATATCTGGTTACTAATAAATGTCACTGTTTTGATAACTAAACGTCTCATTTCTCGCACAAACTCTTACTTACGCAAGATTTATACTGATTTCGTGACTGCCAGATTCGACACTTGCGCAGGCCTAATAGTTCTGAACCCAGAACGTCATCGTCACACTCTTTATTTAGTTTGAATTTTATACAGTATATACAATTATATAAGATTGAAAAGTGTGCAAAACGTTTCATCTACAAATTAAATGTGGCGTGAAAACGTTCAAAACGGTATTAATAACGTTTCAAAAAAATTTCAAAAACATTGCAAAAATGACACGTAAACATAAAAACAAATCTTGGGAAAGGTAAATCAATCTCAAAATTTAAATCCCGAAAAATACCAGCCGGGATCTTGGGATTGAAAGCCCTAATTCTGATTGTATTTTACAATCAGTCCACAAATTTTCTCACCTACAGGCTTCATTGTATTTAGCCTCTTATCTGATCAAGCAAGTAATGTTTTGGATTAAATATATTTTAAATACACAAATTAAATCAAATAGTTCATTTTTAGAAGGTGGTAGAAATTATTATTTCAGCTAAAAATCATGTACAGAAAAAGATTTTAATGCTTTTGGAAAGCAAAAATGTGATTTCTATACTTTTGAAATGCTAATAATTTTTTATTTGCTTACTGTACTTTTTTACCTTGAGCTTTTTATAAGTTTTAAAATTAATTTTGTAGCTAAAAATGTGTACTTTAAGATAAAGTAAAGCAGTTATATGTTTATTTTACCTAGACTAGAAATATGTGTCACACAACAGTACTTTTATTCTGAAAATAAAATATTTCAATACTTTTGGAAAGGGGTTGTATGGTAAAAATAACACGCCGAACAACGTGACGTGCGGGAAAACACCATTTGAACACCCACCGGATCGCAGACTTTTGGTCACTTTTGGTCACTTTTGGTCACTTTATGACTATTTTTGGGCAAAAATCAACCATTCAAAACAATAAGCGTTTTTGTGCTAAATTCAAAGTTTAAATCAAAAAAATGCAAGAGTAAATAACGCTGACGGCAACGTTTTCGGGTTTCTCAAAGAAACACCGCGATAAACACCGCCTTTTGCTACAATTTTAAAATTGCAAAGCACAAGTAAATAAAAAAAAAAACTTTTGCTCAAAATGCAAAAAAAAAAAAAAAAAAAAAAAAAACATGGAATAAAAAGTACACTTCTGGTTTATTTGAACAAAAATGTATGGATTAGTATGGATTAGTACAGATGGCAGTTTTAAATTCGATTACAAAATAGTTGGGAAAAAACACATTTAATCCAGCAAGAAATTTGACTACTTAGAAACAAGGACAGTAACCCACATCTCTGGAATTCCTGCAGATGGGCAGAACTCTGAAAAATAAAATAATAGAGAATTTATGATGTCACCAGCACAAAATGCTTTGATTAGCCAGAAAATCAAAAACAGGAAGTTGGGATTAGCTGTCACAAAAATTCTTGCATCTTAAGTGGCTGTGACAACCGGATGGGATCAAGCAAAAAGTTTAAAAAGTGCAAGAGCAACTTCCCATTCACATTGCAGAATCAACTTCATGCCTGTAAACACACGTAATAAAACGTATCCAGCAGGTACATTGTCTGATCTTACAAACACCAGTCCAGAGGAGTCCAACGAAGAAACTCCAACACCAACAGTTTGTATGGATCCAGATCTGATTATGGTAGTATGCGCCATTTGATTGATAGCCGTTCGCAAATCGTCTGCTGTTTTTATGGTGCTTGCACCTACTTGTAACAAGTAGGTGCAAGCACCATAAAAACAGCAGACGATTTGCGAACGGCTATCAATCAAATGGCCGCAGAAACAAAAGCCAAAAGTGATGTTGAGAAGGAGCTGCAGCGGTCACTGGGCTGCACCTTGGCACGCCAGACGGTCACAAGTTTAGTACTATATGATTACTTGTGTTTGTGATTGTATATGACAAACATAATATATTTTTTTATTTTATTTTATTTATATTTTTTCCAAATTAAATTGATTAAAACAAATTTAATAAAATTGTTTGCAAAACTAATTTCACACCTAATTGTGTGAGTGTTTGGGCATTGTATCCTGATCGAGGGGGAGGGGGTCAGGGGATGCTGGATACAACACACACTATAAAGAAATCACACAAAGACAGCAGTAGTTTAATAAATGGCTTTATTTTAGGTTGTCAAGGGGTTAGTGCTCCTAGAGTGCATTTTTCATGCAGGGGCTGTGTGGGACCACAGCGGCCATTGGCTGCATGGTCAATGATGGCAAAGTACTGTTTCGGCCTCGCCTATGAAGGCAAGGCACTTTGGGACGCTCAGGTTCTTGTGGATTTCATTACCGTCACACGCTTCGGAGAGTTGACCCACGTGTTAGCCATGATCGTGGACAGGATGGTGCTGTGACCGTCTCCGTTGGTTTCACATGTTGGACTGTCGTCCCATTGTCCACTCTGTGCTACAGGGACGACTTCTTGGCGCTATGCGGTGAAGGAAGTTTGTATCCCTTTCCCAGTGACTGGACGACGAAAACAATTGTTTTTAATTTAACTAAAAAAATTAACTAGGTATTGAACAACAATATTCGAGATGTATTGTTGGACAACAAAATAGATAGTTGGATTGTAGCTTCAATTTGTTTCTTTTTTAGCTCGCTAGATGGCAGCAGCGTATGCATGAGACAATAATGTATGCGATGTTAGTACATAGTTGTGTTAGTTGAACAATTCGTTTGCACAAGAAGATGAACGTGATATATTCTACCACGCGCATTTGGAATGTACTATTCATTCGATTTCACATTTTTTGGCCGTTTATTTTCACGATGTACGCCGTGGTTCGATTTTCTTGTTCGTCTTTCTCGTTCGCACATTCATTCGGTTTTATCATTGAAAAACATTCTTGTTAATGTTGATCTCTATTCTGTTAGCTTTAATTCTATTGTGATTTATTTTAATTCCATCCTGATTTATTTTAATTCCATCCTGATTTATTTTAATTCCATCCTGATTTATTTTAATTCCATCCTGATTTATTTTAATTCCATCGTGATTTATTTTAATTCCATCGTGATTTATTTTAATTCCATCGTGATTTATTTTAATTCCATCGTGATTTAATTGTATTATTCATCGGGAAGTCATTGGTTAGGCCTGAATTTGAATTTTCGTTCCATTTTGATTTTATTTGTTCATTTGATATCGGTCATGTTTCTGTGTTGATAAGAAGATGAAATGCATAAACTTTTTTAATTTTACAGACACTGCAAATTCCAAATTTTATTGTTGTTGTCCATGATATTGTAGACTCAAAATGTGGAGTGCAGCATTTATCAAAAATGACATTCATCATGCTGTTGTTCGCTAGTTTTAGTGAATGGGCAGTGACTAATAGCCACCTAACTTATCTTATTCTATTCCAACCTAAACTAAACTTATCTAAATACAGCAACAGCTGGAATAATTGCTCATGTTTCTCTCGTAGTTGTTTTTTACTGTGTTCAGAACTCTGGCTAATTAACACAGAAGAAAAAAAAAACTAACATTTTTTTGTCCAGTGTGTAACTAAAAGTCCAATTTACGCAATTCGACTTCATAATTTGTGCAATTTATACAATTTTTTAATGTGAAAATTGTTGCATGACTTAAATGTTACTATTCCCCTTTTCTGTGAGGTTGGTTTTTTGGTTGCTTTTAATGGAGCTTCATAGATGTCTTGAAATGAACTGGGTTCATTTGTGCAAAATAAGGATAAATTGTTGCGATTTTAGTGCATCTTAATGGTGCTAGTGCGTCATCTTCCATCCTTTGACAGTAAAACAAAGTGCTGCTGCGTTGGGATTCTTTACTCAAAAATGCCGTATGTAATCTTGAACAACATTGCCTTATTTGCATACGTTTTCTGTCATCTAGCAACACTATCTGTTGAATCCTGAAGGGTTGATTCAACTTGTGTATGATCCATTGATCGGGCCTGAGTTCCATGGAACTCAGGCTTGTCAAGCAATAAAATGAATAAAGATGTCTTCTTGTCGTTTTTAGTCGAGACTGTTTATTTGTGTGTTGGTTGCTAAGGAATTTCTCCCTGGCAACCAAGCTATTACAATTGTTGTAATATACAACATGCCTTTTCCCTTAAAATTTAAAGATTTATATATTGCTTTACCGAAGAGCTGACCCCGTCAAACCCACCTGTTGAGGTGACTTGCAGTGAGCAGCTATGTCCCGGCCTACCTTGCTTTAACGAGGGGATACCCTGACCCTAACTAAGCTAGATAGCTAAAAACTTAAATAAATTATTTTATATTTACTCCTTATGGTCAAATGAGGTTGTACTGCCTTGTTGACACTCACTTAGACGTGTTATGCCCCTCCAGAGCATAACATCCTGAAAATATAAGAAAAAAGACAATAACCACATCAGGAAAAAAAATTTTACCAGACCCAAGACACTAGAAGTCCTGTGTAAAGGTCTTTGTACTTTACTGTCTTGCCCTCTTGACAGTAAACCAGACACAGAGACCAAACTGGTTGCTTTTTATCTGTAGCCAAAGATACCTACTGTAACTAGGGGAAAAGTTAGGAGTTCTATTGTTTGTAGCTGGCTGCATTTTCAGTAGTAATATACCGAGTGCGCTGGGTAATTGTCAAATCACGAGTGTCCGTAGGGCACGAGTGATCTTATCACACAAAAAGATGAATGCTGACCTAAATTTGACAATTACTCAAGCACAAGGTGTATTTTATGAGAGAATTTACCATATCGGAGAAACTACCATGAACAGTTTAAATGGGATCAAAATGCCATTTGTATTTTGGTTGTGAAAACCCACAACAAATGGCGCAAACGACAAGCGTGCATTATTGAAATGGTGAATGCAGCCACCTACAGCCACCAATCCGAAGGCGAATGTTGTTTGGATTGCGCTTGTTAAAAGCTAATAATACAGTTAAGTTGGCTTTTCTAGTGGTGCCAATACATAAGTCAGGTTGGCCAAAAATCATAATTGTCACGAGGGTCGGTTTGCAATTTTGTTCAATTCTTAGCTTGTGGGTTTACTACTTTAGTAGCAGCATATTATTGAACTAGAATATTTTGTAAATTAAAGCAGGAATGAGGTTATAGCATACTGAGCCTTACATCTTTGTCTCGTTTCCAGAGCATGACATCTATAAATATTAGGAAAAAAGACCCAAGATCATTTGCTAACTATTCAGAAATCTCAGGTACCACTTGTCCTATCTTCTGCTTGAAGGATAGGATGGAAAATAAAGAGGCGACAGATGACACAGCTTGTTTTTTTTTTAGATCTTAACCAAGATGGCTAACTATTTATTTATCTATGGTAACTAGAGTTTGCATGCGTTTTTTTCACTTTTAGAACGATTTCCTGCCATTTTTCCTCCCGAAAACGGTTGAACGGGATGCAGGATTTTTCTAGCAGTTCTCCACGTCTTTTTGGTGCCACAGACTGATGACCGTGTGGATGGCGGCTGTTGACACAGGAAAAGATAGAAGCTCTATTGTTTCCACCAGGATGTAGCCATTTCTTTAGCAGCATTCTTTGGGCAAACAATACAGCTAAAATAATTTTTCTAGTGGTGTTAAAATAGGGTTGGATTGTTTAGGTCTATTTTTTAATCCTTAAACCTTCCTTTTTCTGTTTGGGCAAACAATACAGCTAAGATGGTTTTTCTAGTGGTGTTAAAATGGGGGTTGGATTGTTTAGGTCTATTTTTTAATCCTTAAACCTTCCTTTTTCTGTTTGGGCAAACAATACAGCTAAGATGGTTTTTCTAGTGGTGTTAAAATGGGGGTTGGATTGTTTAGGTCTATTTCTTAATTCCTAAACCTTCCCTTTTCTGTCTGGGCCACAACTGGTGGTCTGAACCAAACTCCGAGTGCCGTCTGTGCAATGCCTACTGTTGCTGCTGAACCATTTTGTATTTTACGTTTAAATTTATTGATTAATTAATTTCTATTTTTTTAGCTGCCTTGCTCACCGTCATTTGTATCATCCAAGTGGTCATTGTCGTCATCGTTGTCGGCTAACAGTTGATCAGTCCCGATGCCAAGCCAATCGATGCGTTGATAAACTGAGCGGGTAATAGCAGTCAGCGCAGATAATAGCAGTCAGCGCAGGTAATAGCAGTCAGCGCAGGTAATAGCAGTCAGCGCAGGTAATAGCAGTCAGCCGTCTGGACGCTGTGGCCCATTTGATCAGCCAAATCGGCTGCCATTGCATAGTTGCGGTGATGGATTTGGCTCACCACCCTCTTGAGAAACAGTGTGGCTGTCATTGATTGCAGACCAGCACGCAGCCAGGCATGGTCTGGCGTTGGTGTTGCAACGCGCCACTGTTGATGAGTCATCGGACGTACCCTCAGAACACGTCGGGCGATATCGGTCAATGTAGCTGTTGATTCGACATGCCAATGGTGCAAACACCACGACATTGGCGGCTCTGCAACGTGCCACGTTTTTTACAGCCTCGACCGTCAACAACGAAATCGTTGCCAATTACTTAACAGGCACATCTCGCACATGCGCGCACATTGCGTCTTCATGACGTTTTTTGTTTGGAGTTTTTAAGAACCGCATTTTAAGTGTGTTTTTGACTTTTATTCTACTTATCGCGGCATGTCGCAATGTGTCGCAGTGTATCCCGCATATTGCATGCATTGCAAATAATGCATATATTGCAACACCTGCTGTGCCACTGCTGCAAACCAGGCGTCGTCATCAGAGCTGTCGTATGGTAGTAGCACTCGGCCTCTGCCTCGTGGTGTGACACCTAGTCTGCCTGTTCGTTGTCGTTTTGGGCCACCGGGGGGAACCACACGCTCTTGCACAGGCGGCACTTGCTGGCGCTGTGGTTGCTGCCGCTGCTGTGCCAAGCGTCACTTTGTCCTTTGCCCAACGTCTAAATGTTCTCAATGCCACTGTTTTCTGCTGGTACCAAAAAGCGACGCAATTTGCTTGGGACCCAATTCAAGTGGTCGTAACGATTGGCAAAGACGTTAGTATGAGCATCGGCAACAGCCACAGAGAAAGCAACAGGTACATCTGAGGACAAAATAGGTAAAAACAGTTAAGAGAAGAGAAAAGAGATAAACAAAAAAGTCCTATCTTGATTTTAAATAAAAATACAAAAACCAGAGGTTGACCTCAACCAGAAACCCCGACTTGAACTGGAAGCCCCTGTGGCAAAGGATGGTGGTCTGCCATGTGTAGGACAGGCAAATGGGCGGTGTGATGCAATTTTGCATGTACATGTATGTGTAAAGGCTCCTCGCTCGGCACACTATGATAAAGTAATCAGGTACACACAGCCGGCATCCGGATGTAGAACTGCCGGTGGTGCCGGTGCCACTGGGAAATGTTGCAGCTCGTCATTTTTGTCGCTGTCATGTTTGTCATCTGCATCACCCACACGTTGTGTGCTCTTTAACCATGAAGATATTCATATTTTCCAGGGAAAATTCCATTTCCATCGACACTGGAGTGGCCACAACATTCTTCTTGTTTAGCACGTCTTTTGGCTCTCGTTTGCCAGTTGGGGCATTGGTTGCGCACGTGCGGACCACCGCATTGCCAGCACGCCAGTCCTCGACTTCGATCGCCTCTTTTTGGCATTTGTCGTCCTCTCTGTCCGGCGGGCGGAGGCTTTCTAAACTGGTTAGAATCGTAATTAGAATAGTTACTGTTATAAAATCGTTTGCTGGTAGAGGAACCACCTCGCCAGCTCGGCTGAGACACACCGCATTTGTAAAACTTTATTATTGCCCAGGTGTGCCGTGACGTTCGTTGATTTAACTGCAGAATAAGTATTCAGAAGGGGTGGAAATGGCCACTTCATATTGAGTGGCCAATTTCGCAGCCTTTTTCAAATCCAGGTTTTCTTGGAGCCTCACACACTTTTTCATCGCCATGCCTCCTAATCCGCGCAAAAACGCGTCGACAACTGCTGTGTTGGTCTCCACAGCCGTGTGTGCGAGTCTTTTAAGCTCTGAGAGATATGTTTCCATACTCTTCTCGGGCTTTCGGGCACGAAGCCCCAATCTTTGCCTATAAATATGCGGTTGTTCAATGGGTTCTAAGTGCACACGCATTAGTTGAACAATTTCTGCATAATTCATGTCGGCTAGCTCAACTGGATGAGCAGACTTTTCCAATTCTGCATAAGCTTTGGTGCCGATCATGCTTAACATTAGTGGTTTAATCTTTATTTCGGGAATGTCATTGAGTTTTTGAAACTCTTCCAGTCTATTCAAATAGCGCTGCCAATCGGCCGCTGACTTCCTGTCAAACGACCAAGGATTGCCAAGCGTCATTCTTGCCATGTTTACTCCTAACGTTTGAACCCTAATCGAAACTAATATGGCGGCAATCGAATCGCGATTCATTTCACACGAGAAAAATGGCGAAAACTGATGTCTCGTCAGAAAATTATACACAATTCTGTATAATATACTACAGGCAAGCAAACCATAAATCCGTTCCTTTTCTCTACGCAGTCACGATAATTCGCCCAGGCGAAAACCGAAACTCCAAACAGCCAAACTTGACTTTTCACTACTCGCAAAGATTAATCGATTCTTCTTCAAACCGTTTATTTTATTTGCAGATCTTCTTTCAACTTCTCGCGGGAAAACTCGGACAACTCAAAGGCGAAAAGGCGAAAAACCACTTTACGTCGGAATTCAAATCTTCCTTTTCGTCCTCTGCAATCGTTTGCAACCCCCAGTTGCGACCACTGCCTACAGAAATTCGTCAAATACAACAGTCAAACCTTACGTCCAAATGTGAATTCCAAATTTTTTTTTGACTCGCACAAAAAGAAGAAAAAAAAACGGTATCAACCTTTTTAAGTTCCTTTTACCAGGTTCGCTCGACGAT
Source organism: Strigamia crassipes (assembly GCA_034683725.1). NCBI lineage: Eukaryota > Metazoa > Arthropoda > Chilopoda > Geophilomorpha > Linotaeniidae > Strigamia > Strigamia crassipes. The sequence goes on along the minus strand of JAQFXT010000867.1, from coordinate 2,279 downwards.
CCAACTGGCGACTGCGCCAATTTTATGTACTTCTCACAACATAAACAACATAATTTGTACTTGCTGCATCACTGCAGAATTTTTTAATGGAACACATGAACGAGTCGACGGTTTGGCAGTTTTCACAGTAACAGTATTTATTTCCGTGGCTGCGGTTGCCAGGGCAACTGCATATCACATTACACATTTCAATAAATGCGCTTATAACAAAATGCGACGCGACGCGTCGGAAATTAAACATAAATAATTGTCTCTAAACAAATTCACGTAGCATGAAAGCTACAATCACATCATCTTAGCGTTAGTTAAATGGAGGAGTTGCTATTCCTCGAAACGAAATTTTGCTCTGAGATGAGCTTGAAGAGGCGCGTGCTGTTTCTCTGGCGAGCTCTACAGCTACCTTTTTAGCCACATCTTGGGCTCTTTGAAACACATACGCCATATCTTCCAAAGAAAATTTGAATGATGATTTATCTGTTCTTTCCAAGCGAGGAATCAATTGATGTCTTTGCCCAAAATGTCTTGGCGATCCTGTATTTGCAGGCCTAGGACATTATACTATTTATGTAATTTGGGAAGAGAATAAACTGAACATGTTTAACGTATAATTTTGGAGTCAAGACTAGTATTTTCGATTTCAAGAACAGATTCGCATCTTTTCAGGGCTGAGCCCCGAATCTGGGACTCAGCCCTGAGACTACACATATATTTATAGCCCATACATAAAAGTGGCGCAGTCGACAGGATTTTTTGGATTTGTGTCGGCCCGAGTTTTTGCATTCGAATGGCAAGAATAATCTCGGGCCTAACAAAAACAACTCAGTCAAAATCGCAGTTCACAAGTTTGTCTCTAGCCAGGCCAGCCCCGTCTTCACCTGCATGATGATTAAAAAACAATCACACCTTTTTGATGAATAACTCGTGTTGAAAAGATAAAAAAAAAATATTGCGCAAAATTGCTGACATTGTACCATGACCCGGGAAAACCACAAGTTGTTTTACTAGGGTGACGTCGAGTACTTTAAGGACAAAACATTAACGCCGAAATTAATTCCCTTTTGTCACTCGGAGAAAATGAGTCAAGTCAAGTTGAGAAAATGAGTCAAGTGGCATGCAACGACGGACACTTGATCGTGTTACTCAACGATGGATCCGTGCACATCATCAGTCAAGGACCCTCGGTCACCCCTCAGACGTCGCAAGTCCCCGCAGTCGACAGGATCCTGTCGACTGAGCCATTTTTATGTATGGGCCATAAATATATGTGTAGTCCCAGGGCTGAGTCCCAGATTCAAGGCTCAGCCCTAAAAAGATGCAAATCTGTTCTTGAAATCGAAAATACTAGTGTTGACTCTTTATTTTACTGTTAGTTGCGTAGTAGCAGTGATTTGCAGTCACGCATAGCTACATTGTTATATACGTACGGATGTAACACATAGGATTGACTATTACTAGCCGGTTCAGTAGGGATTGCTCCCTTGTTTTTCTTTGTGGGGTTCAGGGAGTGGTTACTGGGAGTTATCGGGGTAACCCGAATACCCCCAGATTCTTGCTTTAGACTCTCGGGTCCTAGATGCTTAGTCGAGCTGGTCCTAGAACCATTTTTGGAGCAGAGCCTGCAGTTACACGGACTACCCGGATTGATAAGCCTACGTATTATGATTTGCCGCAAGGGCCGCTGCCCTCGGGGACGTTGCCGTAATAACTGCGTAAGGCCTAAATCATTTGACTGGTTGAACCACAGGCATTCGGCTTTGCTGCTGTATGAAGCTTCACTTCAAAATAACCTTGCGGGAAACGTGGTTAAAACTGTATAAATAAAAGGACAGGAGCTGGACATGTACGAGGTTCTTCATTATCTGACTCAGATGGTATTTACCTAATACATGTCGGTGTAGGGAATCTTGCCGCTAAATGCGGGAAGACGGGGAGTTCGGTCAAACTTAACGCTCTTCTTTAACTGGCTCAGATGGAATTTGTGTTAAGCGGGTCAGGGACTTACTATCGCCACACAATATCATTCTTCATCATACGTCTGCATGGTATTTACAATATAAGTGGCGGCTTAACCATGCATACCGCACCATGTGTTGTGAATTGCACCCCAGCGGTGGGTAATTGTTCAAAATACAAGATGTTTACCTGATTGAAATAATCAAAGTTGTCTCATTTCCTATTAGATTGTACATTGAAGTGTATTGATTATCTAATTCTTAAGTATTCAATTATTAGATATATATTCCAAGTGTATCTTATATTAAATCCATGGTTTTGTATTG
>JAQFXT010000866.1:0-24158 GCA_034683725.1 Strigamia crassipes | reverse complement strand
CGACTTGTAATCGAGGGCGACTTGTAATCGAGGGCGACTTGTAATCGAGGGCGGCTTTAAATCGAAGAAATACGGTAATTCTGTCTTAAATTGACATAACCAGAAATGAATAAGGTTAAGTTAGGTTAGGTTAGGATTTTGACCCAGGTATCTGAATTCGTTGTGGCATGATGCAGTTTATTCGTGTTTAGTACTCTGGCATTAGTAGTGGTGTGATGCAACCGGAAGTTGAAACATTTGGTCGAGTTAAATAAAAGTCTTTAATAACAAAAGATTGATAGTGAGGAGAATAATGCAACTAAAATTTCAACAATGTTTTGCCTAGAGGTTATGGACACCACAATCTGGCCCTGTTGTCACCGACTTTGAAAACCATAAATATGGCACGGGTTACAATTTAATTAGCTCACGGAGGATTAAATTCTGAGGCATCTTTCTTCAGCTGTTGTATTTGCACAATCCAATATTTAACTCGGAGACGTTTGTTTCTCGTTATCGCTACCAAGAAGGCGGCAACGCATAAACAACGGTCTTTAACACCATGCCTTAACTGATGCACAAACTGCGTGTGCGGATAATGCACGAGTTACGTCTAAAAGACAGGAATGTCTCTACGCAAAATGTAGAATTGGTAGACCATTATACCTTCGGTCATGTGTTGTTCCGTTAAAATTTGTTTCTTACTCCATAATGCTGGACTTTAGGGACTCTCCCTTGATTTACAGGGACCTTCACAGGGTTTGATTCTGGGATTATAAGTGACTTATTTCTTTTAAGTGTCTTGTAGAAAGCAGAATACTGTGTTTAGCTTAGTCGTAATAAAAAGGATGAAATCAATAAGTACTGTATTTCTTCGATTAATAGTCGCGGCTTATAATTGCATACGCAATTTTTTGCCATGGTCTATAATCGAGGGCAACTAATTGTCGACGTCGAATTCCACATAAAATTACGTTGTGCAAACGTTTTCTTTTGTCACGAAGACGAAAACGTTTACACGACATGTTAGGTGCATTCAATCTTCAGAAGATGAACTGAAAGAAGTGACTTAAAAAAGTGAATTCTTGATTAAATCAAATATCAGAATGGTTTTATTTCATTTTGAGAAAGGGGATTAAAGGATTAACGAGGGAGTGTTGGGGCTACTTCTATGAATCAAGGAAGTAATTTCAAAAAGAATTAATATTAATCCTCTTCTTTGAATTCTTGCGAGTTGACTTCTCAATGATATGACGCAAAAAACATCATATCCTGTTTAGAGAAGTCATTTCAGATAAAGAAGTCAATTCACCTTCTCAAGATTGACTGCACCTAATGTTACTTGTTACGTCTTATCTACGTTCTTTAAAATTGGAAATACAATTTTTAGTCGGAAAACCTGCAAGTTCAACAGCAAAATAGAAATGCAAATTTCTTTTAATATTAGGGGCGGCTTCTAATCGTGGGCGACTTGTATTCAATTAAATGTTGATTTTTTTTTTGCTCGTCTCGTAATCGAGGGCGACTTTAAATCAAAGAAATACAGTAACTTGACTCGTACTCAGATACTTGAATGGAGGTGACGGAGATACGGTCTGATTGCATATTTGTTTGACTTGATGTATTTTGGAAACGTGTCTGAGCGCTTGCTTCTTCGGGGTAGATAACTCACTTAAGTTGAAGCGACTTAGGAAGCGGGACTTTTATAAGTTATGACGAAATTTTTAAAAAGTCAGTTAAGGACGATATGTCACTGCGAGCCGGAATAAATTAAGCGCAGTACGCTTAACCTTTAAGCAAATTCATGAAATTTGTTGGGATGGAAATTAGTTTTTCGTCTTGCTGATTGCTGCTCATTTCAAAGTCAGTTTTGCTTGATGAGTTTATGTTTATATAAGTAAGTTGTTATCAATAAATTATAAAGCAATCCTAAATTTTACATGGAAAGGGATTCGTAATCTGGAACTAAGTAAAGATTAAAGTGGAGTATTGTCTAATTAATTTAGATTCATCTAATTTGTAATTTTAAACGTCGGTCTTAATAAAAGCGCATTCTAATGCTAAAATGCTCGTCAAGCGAGCCTGTTACCGAAATGCCGCCAAAATGGTCAATTGCAAAGAGGATTATTCCTGGCAATAAGTGCGATGACGTTTGCATTTTGAATTACAACAATTGTATTACAGTCAAACCTCGTTATAACGAATTGCAATGGACCTGAGAAATCTGTTCGTTACAACAAAAATTTGTTGTATCACGGTTCGTTATAACGAGGTGTTACTGTACTCCATTGTGAAGTCGTTATGGATACATACAGTATTTCGAATTGTAGTCATCCTCGAATAATAGTCACGGCTATTATTCGAGGACACCAACAATTCGAGCTTATTTTACAATAAATTTTAACGAGAACGAACGCGGCATTAATTCTACGTTCGTTATTAAAAGTGAACCACACTGGCGATTTTAAATAAGAGTCACGACCGCTAATCGAAGGAATACGGTACGTTGTTGTCGATACACGCGTTGTTTCAGTTGTTGCCGTTCCGTTATTATTTTTGGGTACGAGTAATTTAAAATTGTGCGTAAATTAAATGACAGAATCATTTTTACGCCAACAAAGCGCGTCGTTTTATTTGAAAAAATTCCCAACGTGTCGAGGGGCAGCTGAAGGAAAACTGGCAATGCTCCGCAACGGTTTCTAAGCTCTCCAGAAAATGTGACTCGGTGAAAGAATCCTCGTTCAGCTGCCCCTGAGCTTCCCCGCATTGGCAAAATGCTGTAAATTCATTATTCAGCATTCGACCTTTTTTTTTTCTTTTTTTTTTTGTCCCTTTGAACCTAATGGCTTCCAGGATCGGAAAATAAATGAACTTGAAAATGGGTTCCCCGCGTCATTTCTGTGGTCGCCATTAAATTCCCAGCCGAGTGTTTTATCAGGTTTTTGACGTTTTTATTTATTCGCCAAATACAGCGATGGGAAAAGAGAAAGAGAAAAAACAGTTGAAATTTTGGTGGAGTTGATGATGTAGTTGTAATTAGTGGACGTGATAAAAAATGAATGAGATGGACATGGCTGGATGTCCACGTACATGACCCCACCCTGTTTATGTGACGCTTTTACTTGATTAAGTCGCCGGGCTCGAAGTGTGTACTTCCGGTGTTGTAATAATATATAATAATAATAATAATAATAATAATAATAATAATAATAATTGATAGAGTACTAAATAGTAATAAATAGTAATAAAGGATGAAATAATATTGATATTTGTTTTCGTTTTGTTTTGATGTATTTGTAGACGTTATCCATCTCCATGCTGCTTCGATACTCGCACCATCAAATATTCGTTTTCATTGGTAAGTTTGAGGGGGAAATTAAAAAGTTTTCATTTGAGGCGTGCCACGTTTTATCGACGAGTTTTATTTGCTATTTTAAGTGCTTCAACTTTAAAGCGATGTTTAATGAATGGACAAAATAGCAGTAAACTCGCGAGTAAATGATAGGGAAAATGACAAGCAGAGCAGCAACAGGGGCATAAATTATGGATACTTGGATTTGGGATGCGCACGACAACCATCATCCGAGCGAATTTGGTCGACACCATGTCGGCTGTTGGCAAATACGACTGCTCGTTAACGAATTAGACTAACCCTAAGAAGCAATTATTCTTGCAATTTATGGCATTCGCGACATATGGCGCTGCGAAAAGAAAAAAAACATTATTGAAGTGAGACTTCTGTAGGCGCGTTAGGCATAGACCAATGGGCCAATGGGCCAATGGGCCAATGGTCGCGTGCGGCCCATTCCATCGTGTTGTGTTATTTTAAAAATTGCACGCATCAAATTAAATTCTTTAATTTCCCTTTTTATTATCTTTGTAACAAAAATAATATTCGGTCCTTGGTCTTAACATGTCTGTGCATTACGCATAGATGGCGCTGACTTTCGTGATCACTGTAGCCGCTAGAGTGATTGAGGAACGTAACGGAAGTGCATCACGAAAGTCAGTGCCATCTATCGATAGTAATTGGAAACGAGTCTAATCAAAACGAACGTTGTAAGTTCATTTTGCATTCGTTTTGATCGTTTTACTTTAAACGGGAATTTTAGCGCGTTCGTCAAGAAGTTTGACTCGTTTCGTGCGGTCTTAAGCGTAGAATGTTTTTTGTGGATTTTTGAATAGTGGCCGGGTGTGTGGGCCGGGTGAGTGAGATGAATAAATTGGTATTTAGAATCCGGAATGGATTTTATTTTATTCAGTCGAGGTGGAAAAGATGTAGATAAAATGTCCGTTTCCCCATATGGCGGCATATTGAGTTTAGTCACGTGACCTGGCTCGACTCGGGGGTCCCTTTACACGAGGCTTTTTAGGAAGAAAATTGGGAACTGGGGGGTCCGTATTGACCGGTGGCCCCGCGGGGCTTCAACCGATTGCACATCGCTTCGAGGCTCACCGGAAATCACTCGTGCCTCTCCACCTCGCCCCTCGCTGCAACTCCCTCACATTTCTAGCGCCCCCTACCTGCTTGTTGACCTCATTTTAAAAAAAAAAGTAAATAAATAAATTATTTTTATTGGCGGCCATTTTAGATTCTTTGTGATTTTTTTTATTTTTATTTTTTATTTTTTTTTTAAATTTTGGAAATCGGGTCGTGTCGGGGAAAATGGAATTGGTGTCAAAATGCTGATTTTCGTTTTATTTATAATTCGGAATGTCACTTCGAAAGGTAAATGCAAGGTGCATTGAAGGTGCACGATGGGATGTGGGGTTTAACTCAGCTCGTGCATAATTCATGGCGGGGAAAGTTGATTTGAGGGAAATAGAATAAAAATATGACATTTTAAATTTTTTTATTTTTTTAATAACGCTGTATTACTTTGTATTTTTGTTTTTAGAATGATACCCAAAAAAAATATACTAAAATTTATTTAATACGGGAAAAAAATTATCACAAAGCGATAAAATCCATTTTGGACGGAGAAAATGGAACGGCTAAAATACTTTTTGTTTCCACCGCAATCGGTCATTTTGAAATGTTACTTAAATCTGGATTTGCGCATGCACGAACAATTTAAAATTAAACGATTAAGTGAGTTTTTAAAAAAAAAAATTACATTTTCTTTCTTTTGCAAAACGAAGAAACGAAAAGATTTCACTTTTCTTTTTGAAGTTGAGATTCGATTACGAAGTAAATCGTTTTCGATTAACCGGCTAAGATTACCGTAAATGCTCTCCTAGAATACCTACATTCTAATTATAAAATTGAGATTGCCCACAAAATACAAAATTCAGAATGGGCTCGGTCCGAAATGTTATTTTCCGTCACTTATTTGGCTGAAATATTACATTTTATAGTGATAAAATGCTGAAAATCTGTTTTTAAGTGAAATAATCAATAGTTCGTTGTGACGTTCTGCGTGTGAACTTCTCCGCATCACCTACTCGCTTTGCCCGAACTTCGCTCTAATTGCGAACGTTGGCTTTCCGGCCGCACAATAGAGAATACCGCGTTGCGTCGGAATCCCGCGTTCAATGAGAGCGTATACGATACGGTGCAATTTTTCCGTACTGAAAGTTATGGAGTCTCTCTCGAAGCAGATTGACACTTTTTAGTTGCGGAGACGGAGACGAACTCTCGGGAGGTGCATTAGTGTTGGCAGCTCCAGAGAGAGGATAAATATTGTTTGGGTTAATTGAAAAGAGATAAAATTAGCCGAGGTGAGTTGAGGGATAAAGTATTATTAGTGGGCGAAAAAAGATGAATAATTGAATGAGTAGACAGAAACGATCAGATCAGGAAGTTGTCGATAGAGGGCGTCGTGGAATGCCCGGGTAGCAGCGAGAAGCTTCGGATTGAAATGTGGGAAAAGTCAGAAAATTGTATTGGAAATGGAGGTTGAAGCCGGTTCTATGTTTACTTATCTATTTATGATTGGTTCTCTTTGAGAAAGAATTTTATTTGTTCATTTTAGCATCGCATTCCAACGATATGAAAAATGTTTTGTCAGTTCATTTGCGGTTGAATAGGGCCCAAAATGGCCGCTTAGGGTGCACATATTTTCCCCATTCTTGTTGCGGGAAAAAAAATTCCAATTTATAACTTTAGGATGATGAGAAATGTTTGGAATTATTCTTCTTTTTTGATAGGGGAGAGGAGCGAATGGTTAATAAAGGGAAAAAGAAGAAAAATTGTTTCGGTATTGTGCGAAATGAAACCCATCCTTTTCATTTCCTGTTGGATTTTTGTCCGGTTTCTGAAACCTGAAAAAAAGTTAGGTGTTGATGATGTTGGGAAAAAATTTAAATAAATTGAAAAAGTTTTTTTTTTTTTTTTTTTATTTTTTTTTTTATTTTAAAGGGTTAAATTTAATGTTGTTAGAATTTTAAATTGATTGAGAATGAATTGGTGAGAACATTTTTTTTTTTAATTCTGCTAATTTTTTGGAAATTGGAGGGATTTTTGAGAATTTTTTTGGAATTTTTTTGGATTTTTGAGAATTTTTTGGGAATTTTTTGAGATTTTTTAGATTTTTTTCGGGAAATTTATGAGAAATTAAAGAAATTCCGAGAAATTTAAGAAATTCTGCGAAATTTTTGATAGATTTTGAGAAATTTGAGAAATTTTTAATGAAAAAGTATTCAAAGGGTTGAACAGTGTTTGAAATGCGAGTTGCGTGATGATGGGGTTACTCAACATACTGAGGGGAGTGTTGATTTGAGGGGGGGGGGCTCATGAATTTAGATCGGCGTCTCATGCAACGTGATTTATTGCTGGGTCCATGAGGAGGGAGTATGAGATGGAATCCATAAACAATTTTGAACCTTCTTTAATTTTTCCTTTATTTTTTTTTATAGTGGATCTGCTTCAAATGTTGGAATTCAATGTGACCATCAGCTTCCCCGCTGCTCCTCTGCTCACTGTCATCTTAGCGTTGGTTGGTAAGTAAGAGTTAGTCATCTATCAAATGCATCGCCGTAAACTTCTTAGAAACGAAGAAAATTTTACCCGACTAACATAACGATACTCGGTTTTAAATTGAAACATTTCGTTCCTTCGACGAGCTTTAAGTTAACAACATTTATTGCCTATTTATATATCGTAAAGCTTCGAATAAACGCCCGTGCGTTTAATCTGTTTTGAGCTACGCGACTCTTGGCAACCAGTGACTTCCAGGCACTCGAGCCACAATTCGGAGCTTTACGGTAATTCATATTTTGCATCAACGCTAAGAAATTGGGTAACCGTTAAAGTTAGCTACCGGCGAGGGTTCTTTAGCATTCACCGTACGAACCAACACTTTGGGAAGTTTGTACTAGGAATGGTGCGCAACACCTTTTCTCTTTTTTGATTAATCAATACGGAGTGCATTTAGGTTATTGGTAAAGAGTTTTAGATGTGATGTTGGGAATTGGAATTTTATTTTGCAAACCACTTGTAAATGAGCTGTCAATAGCATTTTAGCTTTTTCAGTCGGTTCCTTCTTTTTTATTGAGGTGTTTGAGTTCGTTAAGTTCCTTGACATTTCCTCATGCAAATAGTGCTCTCTGATAAAGACTTGCCCTCTGCGGCATTATGGGTAATGAGGTGTGACAATGGGGGAATTCTGTATTCATTGGCCGGTCTTTTTAAACATTTAGCGGTGATGAATCCACTTTTTTTTCTTTATAATTTATGGAGTGTGTTCTAAATCACTTTGAAAAAGATGGCTCTTGTTTGCCGTATTGAAAAGCCGGTTTGTTATCGGTTCAAGAATTATGGGATATTGGGACTACAAACACAGCTGCGGTGTCTTTTCACTTATCTCGAGATTATTTCACATTTCAGCTTCTGTTACATCGGCGCACGAACATCTGGTTGGACATTGCAAACAGCAATAAAAATAAAATTAACCGACACTAAAATATTTTTTTTTTAAATAGAAGACTTTTGTTTTGCCACTAAATAAACAGAAATCTTAGAAGGAGAAATCATGCCGGTGTTAACGGATCAGGTATCCATTTTTTAAGAAAAACTAAAAGGTTTTGTCGCGTTTAAAGCGTGTGATGCAACCGGAAGTTGAAACGTTTGGTCGAGTTAAATAAAACTCTTTAAACGAGGAAACAACGGAACCGTGGCTTAATTGAAAAATTAAATGGTTCACATCTTAGAAAAAAAAAAAAAAAAAAAAAACAGGTTGCACTTCCGGCCTCCAAATGCACTATCCGCCACCGGATTTAACGCGGTTTACCGTGAAAACAGTGGTCTTTTGGTGGCTTTTTACCGTCTTTGAACGACGATTCCAGTTTGTACTTAAACATTTACATTGGGCTTTCGAAGGACGAAACGTGGCATCTTCCTGGAATGAGCACAAAGTTTGATAAATTAGTCGAAAGCGGCAAGAAGTTTTATCACGCGGTGGCGAGCAATCTATAAGAAGAAGAATGGAGAAGCAACAGTTGACACACCTGTTGTCCTGACGACCCAATAGCGCAACTCAGCCAGTGTCAGATTTCTTGGGCGTATGATGGCGCTACACAATAGTACGAATGTGGGTTGTCGTGGCAACGCGTGCGCAAAGAACCGGTGTAGGTAGGCGGGATGGGATGAGGACAGGATAAAAAAGAAAAAGGTCTCGGGTAATAAACAGTGGTTTCAGGTAGAAAAAAAGCAGCAAGACAGGCTGCCGTCGGTCTTTTGATTGCGAATAAGAGACTTCTCGTACGAGTGGAAGAAAGGGAGCTGCCGGAACTGAAGGAGGATCGATGCTCGGGATCGAGTTGCCGCAGACCCACAACACGATTTAAAATCTTTCTCTACAAAACATTACTTCTTCTCCTAACTTTGCCAGAGTAAATTGATCAATTTTTTTGTTCGGAGGGATGCTAGGACAATTTTGTTTGCTGGAGTGCTATTGATTCGCGACGAGTCAGTCGAAGTAAAAGCAGGCGCTACGCTGCTTAACTTGGTGTTTTTAGCATGGTATGGCCGTTCTATAAAGTGCAATTGATGTTTGAGCGTAATAAAGGCTAGAGGAGAGGAGACCGTAAAGAATGCAATGCGGGGTCGCATCCATTGTCTTCGGATTGATTCATGCTCCACGAGATCGAGCGAGAATACAAAGTGAGTCACTGGAGGAAAACTTTTTAATTATTTACGATTTGCCGGATTGGACCTGACCTCGCGAGGTTTTCGGTATAAACTGCTTGTACCAATGGCCGGGCTCGAATTGTAGCCTCGGCTCGGGTCGACGAAAGCGGTAACGGCAGCCGCGGCTGTTGATGATTATTTCTCTCGTCGCCGTTTTATTAGCAATGAAAATGATATTTAAATAATAATAATAATAATGACGGCGATGATAATGAATGTTGTGGAAGTTTAATATCCAAAATGGCTTTCCGAATTGAATGGCCTTTGTATTCTCCATCGACGTCTCCATGACGACCAATTAAGTATAATCTTTTGGTGTCGCACCATCTTTTCGGGACGCCGCGATGACTGGGCGCCAATTTGCCGTCGCCGTCTGTCGTTGCGCAAACTCACATTGCACATGCGTTGAGTAATTACCCTCGACCAGATGCCCAACGCAAACAGGAAATGGCACCAACAACTTTTTCCAACTCAACTTTTCCACGAAGAATGAAAGAAAGAAAGAAAATATTGCACCCATTACAACACCCAGAGAGAGATTTTTTCTTTCTGTTCTGTTTTTTTTTTTTTTTCTTTTTTTTTTTTTACCTTATTGGCCTTGTTCCATTCTCTCTCTGATGCGTTGTCACGTGGATGAAAGAGCATGATGACTCTCCCCACACCCCCGACGGTTGCCTGGCAACGTGCTACTTCGCAATTAATGTCCGACGGCTAGGTTTCAATCCAACTTAGGATTATTGAAAGGAAATTGTAAATAAAAATGGAAAGTTGAGCAAGAAAAATGGAATTTGGTCTTTTTTTTTGCTCTCTAATGTTTGTTGACTGTTGTCTCGTGTTTCACATTCATGGCGGGTGCACAGGTGTAAATTGTTAGCAAATAGAGCGAGGTCCCAACTCAATCTAGCGGCCACGACAGCCAATCACGCCAAGTCCCAGCGGGGGTGGGTGCCACGAGTGACGACGTTCTCTCTCCTTCTCGCTCGTTCGCTTTCTCTCTTTCTCTCTCGTAGCGGCTGAATTTTGTTGGCATATTACTCTGTCATTTTTCACTCGCCTCGTGGGATGTCGACGATGACGGCCTTTCTTATTACCTGTTCCGCGGTTAGGTTTTAACTTATTTTTCATTTTATCCCGGGGATTTTACTTTACAAACTTCTAAATCTGCACTTTTTCCGCGTCCCCGCAGGATTTGGGGGTTTAGAGAGGAAAGTTTGATAAAATCAATAGTTTGTTTTTTTCATTCGGGGAAAGGCTCGATCGAAATTAGCCAAATTGTCCGCTGGGGTGCAAAATTGATTTAATTCTAAATGGAAAAATAAAAATAAAAATTTATGTATTTAAAAAAAAATTTAAAAAAAAAAAAAAATTTTGCTGGGATCGTAAATTTGTGCGGGGGATTTAATCGAGTTAGTGGAACCGTACACGATTTTACGCCCTCGCTCGTTAACGATTTTCTGCGTATTAATTTTAAGGATCCCACGGAACTCGGACTGTTTGTTTTTTCCCCGTCATCCATGTGATCAATTATCGATCCGTTGATTTAGCAAACCTAATTACATAATAATTCAATTCCAAACGTCATTTTAATCATCCCGCAACAGCACTACAGCTTCGACTAAGCCAGCCCCGGAAAGCATAGAGATCACAAACACAAAAAAAGAGATCGAAAAGCTAATCTAACGAATGGTGCCCCACGAACAGAAAGAGCATTATTGAAAAGTAGGGATGGGACTTTTCGAATCCTCGAATTTCGCGAATCTTGAAAAATATACTCGAATCTTCACGATTTTTTTTTTTTTTTTTGGACATTTGAATCTTTCGAATCCTAACCTAGAAATTTGTTAATATTATTTGAATCTTAAGAGAATACTGCACTTATTTTTGAGTATTTTCCCGCATTTATGAGTAAAGCGAAAACACTCAAAAATGATTTGCGAATATATGTTATCAACAAAATCAATAAATATTATTAATTCAGGGGAATATTGAAATAATTGGGAGATAGATAGCATAATTTACAATTGCTTTTAGTGCAAGAAAAATATTATTTTGCTGCACAGGTAGATTTCTTGTATTCTTAAATTTGTTTTTTAATTAATCCTTGCAGTACCAACCTAAAAAAAAATTCCTCGCACACTCAACCAGGGTCATTTTTGACTCCGAGCCAAAAAAATTTGCGATTGAAGTCAAAAGTAGGGCATAAACAAAGGAATTTCATAAAAAAATTTAATTTTCACTTTTTAATCTATTATTTTATTTTATTGTTTGTTACGATGTTTAAACAAAATACACGAATTTTCAGAAAGAAATGCCAATTAGTTTTGTGGGTCCAAATTGATCCTAGGTTGGTGCAGGAAGGGTTAAACGCAGATTTTCAATTTTGCTTCAATAAAAAATTTTTAATTCGGATTAGGATTCGGATTCGGATTCGTATTAAAAAGCGTGGTATTTTGTTTAATTATATTGATTAAATGAAATATTTGGCCGCGATTGAGTGGAGACGTAAAAACGAGGGGTGCACTTTCTCTCATCGAGAAAATGAGCTGCTGGGAATTTGCATTCGAATGTCCGACGGTTTAAATGTGTCCGTTGGCTGATGTATATATGTTAGGTTGGTCGGGGAACGTGTGTGTGTGTCTCACTCGCGCTCACTCTCTTTATTTTCCCTTCTTCGCTCTCTTAATTGATTTGCCTCTATTTCATTAGACTCATGGGTTGTGCGCGCCAAATTGTTTTCACGCCTCCCTCTCTCGTCGCAACACCATCATCATTATCATGGACGCCGGCCGTCATTTTGTAGGCACCACTTTTCACGATGAATTTATGCAAAGTATTTTAAAATTTAAGCGAGTGGCGGGGGTCGGCACCGCTGATCGAACACCGCTCAATTGCATTAACAAAAGCAGGAAAAAATGGTGGAAAAGTTTTTGGTTTTTAGTTAATTTGCTTTGGAGGGAAAGGGAAAGGGAAAGGAGAAGGCAAAAAATGGGTTGTAGGAAATTAAATTTTTAAAGAGGTTTGGTGGAGGGGAATATGAAAAAGAATGAGAATGAGAATGGGGGGGTGGGGGAGGGTGGTGGGGGGGGGAAAAATGAGAAATCTCATCTTAGACACAAGAGGTAAGGAGGAGGTTGGTCGTGTTGTGGGTCTGGTTGAAATCTCATCTGAACGACAATCAAAATGAAATTGATGGCAAGACCCGGGACCCATGAATAAATTAGATTTTATTTGGGCAAACGCAACGCCACGTAACTCAACGCTACGCTAAAGTGCTTGTGCTTTTGCTTTAGTAATTTCATGAACAAAGATGGCTGGGAGGAGGGGTTTGGATTTCCACTTGTTGAAGCAATCTGTTTAGGGAGATTAAATACAAATAGAGATATATTGAGATGGAATTTTTGAAAAACTGGAAATGGAATTCAATTTTCCGCTTAATTTGTCACGTTTAAGCTTACGGTTGAGAAATGCTCGTGACGTGCGGGGAAAACAATGCTAGAAATGATTGTAATTTACATTTCGAATGGTTGTGGAGAAATGATTAAAGTCGGATTTTGTTTGTTCGGAAAATCAGTTGGGATGTTGATTTTAGTTGGTTTTGTGGTTTTTAGTTGGTTGTTTTTTTCACTTACGGTTGATTTTTAAAATTCTTTTTAGTTGATTTTTAAAATTTTTTTTTTTCAGTTAATTTTTGTTGATTTTTAGTTGATTTTAACTTTTTTAGTTGATTTTAACTTTTTTAGTTGATTTTAACTTTTTTAGTTGATTTTAACTTTTTTAGTAGATTTTTGTTGATTTTTAATTTTATTTATTTTTTTTATTGATTTTAAAGATTTTTGCTAATTTTTAGTTGATTTTACTCATTTTTAGATGATTTTACTCATTTTTAGTTGATTTTGCTTATTTTTAGTTGATTTTACTGATTTTTAGTTGATTTTACTGATTTTTAGTTGATTTTACTGATTTTTAGTTGATTTTACCCATTTTTACTCATTTTTACTCATTTTTACTCATTTTTACTCATTTTTACTCATTTTTACTCATTTTTACTCATTTTTACTCATTTTTAGTTGATTTTACTTATTTTTAGTTGATTTTACTCATTTTTAGTTGATTTTACTCATTTTTAGTTTTAGATGCTGTCAGTCATTTTTAACGTTAAATCAGGAATCTTTGACTGATATCGTACATTTCTCGACAATTTGCAGTGATTTGCAGTGATTTGCACAGATTTCTCATAATTTGCAAATTGAATAATCCCAGTGAACGGCGTTCTGCTGGAATGTCGGCGCCGATTGGTTTTGATGGTTTTATTGGTGTTTCGAGTTTAGGGCCGCGCTCTGATTGTCTGTGGAATTGATTGGAACTAGGCGCATCTGCAAACGTCACGAATCCGACGAAAACTATTTGTGTGTTTACCGCTTAAATAAATTTATATTCGTAAATAAATTTAATTATCGATCGGCCTTAGTCCTCTAATTTGCCATTCAAAACATCGCTTTGAATAAGAAATAAGTTCTTTTTTTTTTTCTTCTTCTTTTTCTTGTTCTTTTAGGTATGGAAGCCATCATGTCCGAGTTTTTCAATGATACAACTACAGCATTCTACATCATCCTGATCGTATGGATTGCTGACCAGTACGACGCAATATGTTGCCACACACCAGTAACCAAGAGACATTGGCTCAGGTAATTTCAAACTCCCCACAGAGATCCGCGGAAATACCAAGCTGCTTTTTCTCTTCTCTTCTCTTCTCTTCACTTCACTTTTTTTTTTACTTTTTTACTTTTTACTTTTACTCTTTTCGAGGAAAAACTTTTCAGCTTGCGCAAATGAAAAAGTTTACAAATTGAAAAGATAAATGAAGGAGTTGAATAATTCAATTGACAAGTGGTCGATTCGAGATAAGAAATTTGATTGGTCATTTGCAATAAGATTAACCGCAATCATTGACCTAATTGGCGCGTTGAGATAATTAACCGCAACCGGCACTCAGAACTTGCGTTTCCATTTACATTACTCTTTTAAAAATACTGAAAGAAGTGTATATTGACTGGGCAAAATGCTTCGCTTCGAAATGCCAGTCTATTGATAGGTTAAAGCAGGGGTTCGCAAACTTTTTAACAACACTTTTTCAGTGATACTTATTGACTTAACCAAAAAATGTTTGTTCGTTTTTTCTCTATCTGTTATTGCTATTGCGATTTACCCAGCACTTTGAGAAATGCTGGGTTAAAGTATCTGGTTCGCGAGGGAGTTTATCTGTTGCCACATTGAGGTTAGGTTTGGTTAGGTTGGAACGGTGTGTTATTTTCTCTTGGCAGCGTATTTATAAACTTAACCAGTAATTACTTTTGAGTAGTAGATAGAATGAGATGAAAGCCTATCTCTGCCTTACCCGAAAGGTTGGTGCAGAGCTCGTACCGGAAGTGGAGGTTGGTTCAGGGGTTTCAAATGGTTAAATGATGAAAGGGGTTATTAAAGCAAACTGTCATTCATTGGTGTTTTAAGTTCAGTTCGTATTTCGCCATTCGATAAAGAATTACAATGTCAATGATACGAATTAATTGGGGGACATGGGTATTCATAAAACCGATTTGTTTGCATAATTGTACGTTAGAAGTGTACGCACTACATACAAACATGAAAATAAATATCATTTTTTATGTTTGCGATTATCGACGAGTGAATTTCGCTTGGTAAAACATTGAACGGCTGAACCAGCTGCATATGCTCAAAACTGGGTGTCGAGTATGTCCAAAACGTGAAGGCAGCTATTCAGATAACTTATCGTTCACTTAACCGACGTTTCAATAATTGACATTCTACTGTACCTTAAATGTTCTTTACGAGTGTGGTATCTTTTACAACGCAGGTTTAAATTGACCAAAACGACTGAATTCAATATCTAAATTAACCAAAACGACTGAATTCAATATCTAAATTGACTAAAACGATTGAATTCAATATCTAAATTGACCAAAACGACTGAATTCAATATCTAAATTAACCAAAACGACTGAATTCAATATCTAAATTGACAAAAACGACTGAATTCAATATCTAAATTGACTAAAACGACTGAATTCAATATCTAAATTGACTAAAACGACTGAATTCAATATCTAAATTAACCAAAACGACTGAATTCAATATCTAAATTGACCAAAACGACTGAATTCAATATCTAAATTGACTAAAACGACTGAATTCAATATCTAAATTGACTAAAACGACTGAGTTCAATATCTAAATTGACTAAAACGACTGAATTCAATATCTAAATTGACTAAAACGACTGAATTCAATATCTAAATTGACTAAAACGACCTAATTCAATATCTAAATTGACTAAAACGACCGAGTTCAATATCTTAGATTCTGTCAGAGATTTATGGTAGCACAGCACGAGAATAAACACTACGTCTTAACACGAGATCGCATTTTTGAATGTAACTCGAGATTGTCGCGTCAGAAATCACCCGTTAACACGATCCGTGTTGTTTCGGTCGTGCCAGCAGATCAATACGATTTCGGTCAACACGAGGTTCCCGCGTTAAATCTCGCATTGCTTTATTGAGTGCGCCATGTGTTATTCGAGTGGCTATGAGGCGTATGATCTAAAGCAACGATTTGTGTGCTGATTGAACGAGTCGACCGCATGTTTATCAGTTTGTAACCCGACGTGGCATTACAAATCTTAATGTGCCAGGAGGATGAAAACTTTTGATACCCCGAGAAAATGGGTCGGTGATTTGCCCGCACAAATGTTTGCATCACCGCTACACCTACTCTCGGTTCATTTTGATCGGCTTACGTCACCACCTTCTGATAAATCCGATATCGCAATAGCAGAGGCAAAAACCTGCCCTTATTGATTGGCAGCTCTCTCACACCTGTCGTTCTCATTCATTGATGACGGGGGATTTGCAAATAATCATCTCGCTAGGTCTCCCATTCAATCACAAATCATATACTGGCTCAAAATGCGGGGCCCCTGCGAATTACATCTTATTTTCAGATAAGAGAGTCGGCGGTGGTGGCTCCTAGGCCTGGCAAAACTATTACCTGGCTACTTATTTGTTCCTCTTGATTAACACCAACATAACACATAAATAACAGTCTTTAACAGCTTTCATTAACTGCGCCGCAATGAAACCTATCGTGGCAGCCACCTGTCTAAAAGCCAAAATGGAGATTTATTATTTATCTAGTACAGCTACAGCGCTTCTCCAACTATTTCATTTATTTATTTGTTTCAGTCTGGTTATGCACCGGTATCACATTTTGTCCTATCCCGGACCGGTAACCTAATCCTTTGTGTTTCAACGTTAAGGTTAAGGTGGATCGGCACCGGTCTGCGGACTTCACTTTGAGAAGCTAGTTAAACGTGTTTTGTTGTTTTGAAATGTCTTACGCATGCCCAGTGTGAATGAAACATTTGGTCAAGTTAAATCAGTTTTAACTTTTGGATACTTGATACTAAATTGTGTTTTGATGGCATAAAATGGCGGTGTATAACTAAATAAAAACGAAAATAACTTCTTCGAAAGGCCTCCGATGTACGAGTTATTTTCGTTTTTATTATACAGCGCCATTTTATGCTCTCAAAACACAATTTAGTATCTAGCACCAACGTACTAAATGAGAATAACCTACGTCGAGCTACAAAAGCCAATGTGCCTTTCTTTTAGATAGATATCGTATTTCATCGATTAAAAGCCGCCCTCGAATAGTAGCCGCAGCTACAAATCGAGGCCACAAATAAACGAAAATGAACTAGGATGAATCATTCCACGTTCATTTCACGGCTGTAACGTTTGTTCTATGTATGTTTTGAATCTCAAAGCTACTGTTTGGGGTGGTCGTAGACTGGTTTCACTGCACATCCCGTTTTGAACGGGAAAGCCACGCTCTACCACAAGTCGGAAGATATAGGTAGTATAAAAATATGATTATATATTTTTTTATAACGATAAGGAAAGGACTAAGTTGTTTATTTTTAATCAGTGTCCTGTGTCTACACGGTTGGCTTTAATTAAACTTGTCGTTGGCACACTCGAGACTTTAGTCCTTCGTAGTTGCGTATCCCCTGGCAACGCTATCAACAGATGTATATTTATCCTCAAACTTAGCCGCCATTTAGATAATAACATGGCAAATCTTGCCTTATGGATTGCCTTCTCTTTCTCTATCTTCTGCGTTGAAAACAAGATTTACAAGTTTTTTCCTCTCTTTTTTTTTCTTCGTTGTTTCTTTCTTTCTTTCGATCAATATCGGTTGGGGAGAAAGTCAACATGTCACGTGGAAACTAATTTTGACTCATTAATTGGGGGTTTAAGGTTGAAATTGTTGGATCAAATTGAAAATATTGATACGAGAAGTTATTTACGTGTGGGGTCTTATCAGATTTGACGCGGGTGATGACGATAGCGGCGATGCAATGGGAAATGTGTTTGCAAAGCTAATCACGTTTATTAGTCCAGGTTCGTCTTTACGATAGGCACGGCACGCCGAATATACGCGACAATTTCGTCGATGTCCAATATTTGGAACGGGACCAATCGGGATGTTTGTACGACTTTACAAACAGCCAAAAACAAACTGTGATCCAATTGGAATTGTCGATTGACGGGCGAAAATGCTTCGGTTCAAAGTGTCTTTTGGACCGATCGGGCAGATCGTACCCGATGCTAATAAAGTTGGTTTTGGTGGCGTAAATGGCGTTTTACAAATAAAATACGAACTAAATGTTTCGTTCGCCAAAGGCCTTTCGATCTCTCGATCATCATCATCAGTGGCGTGTCGTACCCAATGAAAAATTCTCAATTTCTAAGCTGTGTGGTGATCTTCAGGAAGTGACATCATTTTGAGGCGTCTGTAGAATTGACAAAAATTTGAAGAAAAAAAATTAACTTCTAATACTTGGATTTAATTTTCTTTTTAGGGTTATTAGCTGTACCACTCGGAATAGCGTCTGATAAAATCGGGGGCCCCACAATCGCTAATGCCGACTCTGGTTAGGTTAGGCGAAATGAATTTGGGGAAATCGGGCAGAAAAGGCAGAAAAAGCGTAAAAGCGTGGGCGGAATTATTATTGCTCGTGTTTGTTGTCAACGTCATATATGATTACGATTACCATAAATCTTGCGATAGAGCGCGGCCTTAAAGCTTCTCGTTGGAGAAGGCGACGGGATGGGAAAGCGAGATTTTGCGAGATTTTGCGAGTAAGACACCCGCGTTGAATGGGGGGTTTTTCTTTTCCTCTTTGTGCCTGTGTTTTGATCGAAGGAGGGAGAATTTTGATGATGACAGTTGCGGCCGAGTGAGTAGTGGTGGCGAGTGTCACGTGCCGTCGGCATCCGCGGGTGGTAATTAACCGCGGGGAAGCATGGCGTTTTCCTTGCCATTGCTATCATTCTCCACGTCTGCTGTTGTCATGGTGATGAGAATCTGCGCGTCTTAATGAAGAGCTTCCAATGAGAAGTTGTTTCTCGCTCCTCGCACCAGGTGGCGCAGCAAATACACAAACGAGGATTAGACACGAGACTCTTGTCGGGGAATTGTTCTCTTTTTCGTGTTTCGATGGGGGGAAAATTAATTCCCTCCCAAATCAGCACCGAAATAGCACGAACGAAACGAAACGAAACGGAACGAAACGCATAGAAAAGCTAAAAAAAAAAAAAAAAAAAAAAATTTTTGTTTTACATAGTACAACGTACTGCGTATACACGGTACAATGACAATGCGCAGTCAGGGCAGATTCTTGGGCTCGCTTATTGGGGGGGGGGGGGGGGGCGGTGAAGACCGTAATCCAAATGACCAGAATACAAAAATTAGATCCAACACATAATTGCGAATGTTGTTATTTATTTTCACTCTAGACTGGAACTGAGGTTGATCAATTTTTGGGCCCCAAACGAGCTACTAGGGGATTGAGGGGCCTCGCAATTGTAATAGCCAGAATTGAGTGGGGCCAGGGTCAGCGCTGTGCCGAAATAAAAAATGAAATCAATATTTGCGCAGTTGTTTTTTTAAATTTTTTTCGTGTTTTCGGATGAAATTTGATTTGGTCGTGGTCTGGTTTAAGTTTTCGTCTTCCTCCCTCATTTAAAAAGGAAGAAGATTAATGCTGGAACTTTAGGGGATTGGATTGGACCTCTGATTGGCTCGGATCACATGACACTGGGGATAATGACATATTGTGTGACATCATTACTGTCAAATTGGGGGAAATAACTAGGAGAAGATCCAGAGAAGTCGTTGTTTTTTTTTTTTTTTTTTTTTTTTTTTTTTTTCATTACACGAGTTTATGCTCTCCAATTGCGACAAATTTATCGTGCGGGCACGGGGAGAGTGGAAAAGCTCATTTGCATGCGCGTTAACCTAACCTCGGTCGCGCGTTCATTCTGATCCGAAAATGATACTGCACTTCTCACTTTGACTCCCCGAATGTGTTTAGTCACGGGCTCGCTGCTCGGCTTTATGAATTTTTGATTTTGATGGGCGGGGGGTCGCTAAAACCCAACCCGTGTCGATCACCGCGAGATTTAAGTGCCGAGTTGTTTGTTTTAACCCGCGCGCCATTTTTTTTTTTTTTTTTTTTATTGATTTGTGTGGCGTTTCGCACTTTTATGTCACCAAACGCATTTGGGTTGCGCGCAACACGCATCGGCTTTTAATCTGCAGTTTGAGGGGCCCCCGACTCGAAGATTATTTATTTATTGTACAAAATTGAATGATTTTTTTTTTTATTATTTTTTTTTTTTTAAAAATTTTTTTTAGGTTTTTCTACCTTTACCACTTCGCCTTTTACGCGTACCATTACCGGTTCAATGGGCAGTACAGTGGGTTGGCTCTCATCACGTCGTGGCTTTTCATTCAGGTAACATTTATTTTTGCTGCTCGATCGACGCTGGCCATTGAAATGCTAAATTAAAGCGCAGTTTGGCGCCGGTTTAATATGCGAAACTATAAAACAAAAATGTCAGCTGCGGGTTGTAAATTTCGAGTGGGAACTGCCACCTTATGGCGATGGATCCAATTACTCGTGCTCGTGCGTTATCTTTGAAATTTGAACGCGCACCCCTCCGGTCAGGGTCAGGGTCAGTTGGAAATAATTTATTCATTAGTGACTTTGCGTTTTTTGCTTTTAAATCGAATTTTAGGGGGCCCCCCCAGTATTTTTTTTCTTGTTTATAGGTCGCACGATCTTCGAATTGCATTATCCTACGGGCCCCGCGCCTTCTAGGGGCCCGCAAGATCAAAATAACATCGATTTCATATTGAGAAAGATAATTTCCGCAAGGGGTCCTAGAGATTTCGACTGTTTTGTAGCGGTTTAATCGGTGCGCCGTCGCAACCTGTTGCGAGCACGTAGCAAACATTTGACTCGTAGCTGAGAGCGAGAGTGGAAAATTGATCGGATATTTTGTATTTGTTTTATTGCCTAGCACTCGATGATCTATTTTTTCCACCACCACGAGTTGCCCGCCATCTTGCACCAAGCTCAGATTCAGCAGATTCAACAGATCATGCGCGGTGGCGGCGGGGGCAACCAACAGGTGGATCCCGAAACTTCGGCCCGCGATGGGCCCCTTCCCGAATCGGAGGCGGTGTCCTCCTCCTCGAACGAGAACGAGAACGAGAACGAGCCGTCAGTGTCGGCGTCCTCGTCCAACGGTGGCGGGTCGTCGCCGACGCCCTCGCTTTCGCCCTCGCCCTCGCCCTCGTCTGGCGGCGCCTCGAGCGCGTTCGCCTCCTCCCTGGTCGGGCCCTTGCCCGTCCAGCAGTTGTTTCTTCTGGCCAGAGTGTCCTCGACCAGCGGCACCTCGTACACGAACTCTTTGTCGACCAGCGCCGACTCGGGGCAGCAACTTGACGACGACTCGACGTCCGGCGCGACGTCTGGATCGACGAACGGCGCCACCTCGAGGCTACGACTAAGAGTTAACTTGTGACTCGTTATTTTTACCAAAAAGAGTTGGAGAATTAGTTTTAATGTTGGAGCGGTGTAGTGGACGTAGGGAGGGTTGTTTGATAGTACAATTTATATTGTATTTGTTTATGAATCATCGGTGTTAATAAAATAAAATGTCTACATGAAACGCTCGGTTTGTTTTGTTTTGCTTTGCTTTGCTTTCTTTTCTTTTTGGGGGGTTTTTTCATTGCCGTTACGATGGGAATCCTCGAATCCACCGAATCTTGACAAATATTCGAAATACAGTACACGAAACTTCGTCGTTCGAAAAACTCTTTTAATATTAGTTCAAATTTTGTCTTATTTTCTTATTATTATTATTATTATTATTATTATTATTATTATTATTATTCTTATATGAAGGATTCGAGAGATTCGAGAACCTTTTAGGATTCGGATTCGCTAATAAACATGTTGTGCTATCAAATACACCGTCCAACGAGGAGATCGGAAAAGACAAGAGACAGTTTTGTTTGTTTGTTTGTTTGAATTAATTAATTTATATTAAATGGAAATAAATTGTTTTCGTTTTTAATTTTTCAGTTTTCAGTTTATATTGGCAAAATGAGAATAAACGTGCGATTTATTTGTAAAATTGAAATTTGTTTGATTTTATTTTCGTTAAAATTCAATTTTTCGTGCCATAAAAAGGCAATAAAAATGAAGGGAGAGTGTTTGCCCCCTCTTGGCCGAGATTTTACGCGTGCGCTTCGACATTTGTACGTAATCCCGCGCAAGGTGCGTGTCGGTTTCGATTTGTTTAAGTAGGAAGTTGGGTTTTGTGAGGGGCGGGCCTCCCTTGTTGTGTGTGCCGGAAGAATCAATAAAGAGACGAGCTGCGTCTCTGACATCCACCGGTGAAGGCGATTCAATTTGGCATTTCTTCTCCTTTGTCTCAAATTGGTTGGCAACGCGACCTGTCTATATATTTTTTTTTCCTTTCCGTCTTCTCTTCGACAACTACTTGTTGCCCAAAAATCCCAACTTCCTTCCACTCGCGCAACCGTTACGAGATTAAAGAATAACAATCAACGCATTTTGGTTGACCGGTGCCGGTGCGCATCCAGCCGAGGATTTAACAAGTGCCGCTCATGACGCTGCATAAATAAATGTGTTTACGTCCGCCGCGCTCCATCTTGTCATGCAAAATTAGGCTTAAACTTTGATATCCAATAAACTCCGCATTTTATTTCACATTTAAAATAAAAAAAAAAAAATTTTCATGTATAAATATAAATATAAATATAAATAAATCAGTTGCGTGATGTTGCTCCTAATGGGTGGTCCATGGAAGAAGTCTGCAAGTAGAGCGAAAGAAAATTAATCGATGTTTGAGTCGAGGGGCTATGCATGGGGCCCCGGAAAAATGTGAAATCAATTCATTTGTGTAAGAGTAAAATAAATAAAAAAAAAAATAAAAAATAAAAAAATTATTATTCAGATTTTTAGGGCTCAAATTATTTGCACTCGGGCAGTGCTACGGAGTAGGGGCCTTACAATTTTAATAGCACCTGGGCCCCGTCTTGGAGACGCCACAAGTGGGGTGCAGTGGGTGCGAGGCTCTCGGGCTCCGGATAAAAACGGAAAAACGAAATGAAATTTTACAAATAGGAGACCCGCAATTATTTTCGCAACCGGGCCCCGTCTTGGAGATGTTTTTAAATTGTTAGTGAAAGCCCTATGAAGTAGGGGGCCCTCACAATTCTAATAACGCACGGGGCCGGCCCTGGTTGAGGGTTTTCTAACGACTAATAACCGCAATGGCAAAGATTTCCTTTGCTAGGAAATCTACGAACCGGAACTAAATTAGATTACATGTCTTATTAGGAAATATTAGGTTAACGCACTGCTGTATCCGACTAAATCCAGGGGCGGATCCAAGGGGGAGGCTGTCTGAAGGGTCTGAAGGATCTGAAGGATCTGAAGGGTCTGAAGGCCAAAGCCTACCTTTCTGAGTGCAGAAAATGTAAATTCTGTCCGTACGCAAAAATGAAAGAGAAAGCCCATTTTGGGCCTTTAATATGTGAGGGGGAAAAAGTGTTGTATGGAAAATGCGAATTAATAGTAGAAACGCGGTGGAGCTGACGAAATGAGTGAGGGTTAAGTAAACATTTGGAAATGAAGTCCCCGAAGAGCTGCAGGTGCGTGTTGCGGTGCGATGGGCGAGGGGGTCACGGATCCACTTTGGCTCGTGTTTGCAACACCTTGGAGAGTGCGGGCGGGGGTGGTTGGGGTGGTTGGGGGGGAGACTCTCGGAGGCTGAGACTCTCCGAGGCAGATGAGGTGATCCGAATCCTCGTGCTCGATCAAACTTGCACGAGTGTAATTGGGCAGAAAACACGGCACACGACTCATGTTTGTTGATGGCGCGCACCTCATCTCATCATTTCCGGATTTTTTGTGCGTGTGTGCAGTTGGGGTTTTATGGTGACTATGAAAACGAGGACGAATGTTGTTGTTTGCGCTCGACGAGGGCCGCCAGAGGCGCGCGGGGCTCGCGGGGGGCTGAGTAAAGGGTCTGTTTTGCAACCCCCGAAGCGCGTGCCCACGGGTAGACGCGAGTTTAAGCTGACGTAATTAAATTCAGGGTGGTTGATGAAAACTAATGGCAATGCTCGGGGCTACCCCCCGACCGGATGCCGAGCGCCCTCCTCCTAAATCCCCAACGTGATTAATCGCTGGCCAGCATTAGTGCGGCTGCGGGCTAAAAGAAGTAACCAATAACTCGCATCTGTATTCCCCAACACTCAAACTGATACGTGGATCGTGGATAAACACATCAATCGCTCGAGCACGCGCTTTTTTACGCTCTCCAAATACCTTTTATTTAACTAATTACACTAATTAATTCTCGAAAACCCTTTTGCCTACACTTTACGTGAGAATTTAATTATTTCGCCCTGAAATTTGATATACTGGGGAATTTGCGCCATCCGCGCACTTGTCGATCTCGGTGAACTGCACTGTGCACCGCACTGCACTGCACCGCACTGCACTTGACTTCATTCGGTCTCGCTCGGCGCCGCTTTTTTAATTTTTTTTTTTTTTTTTTTTTTTTTTTTTTTTGACAAC
>JAQFXT010000865.1:0-24183 GCA_034683725.1 Strigamia crassipes | reverse complement strand
ACATGACTTCCTCTAGCTGCTAGCCTCTTACCCACAATTCACGAGTTCGCAGTCCATCTAATATATGTCTATGTAAATACTCTTAGTTATTCACCACATAGTTTGACCCTCCGATCAGATTGTCGGAGCCTAAATCTAGCTCTTCCCAGCTGTTTTCCAGCACTAGTTGCCGGCATTTTATCCCATTCACCTTTCTGGTAGCTAGTCATCATCTCTCTCCAACAGGCGCTGGTCGGACGCACTTTTCAGGCAATGGTTGCCAACACCAATCCACTGGCCGCTTCTCTAAAACCTAACCCTTTCATCATCTGGTTTACTTTTCCTCCCACCACGCTAATTTTAAGGACCCGTGGTCACATTCCTCGTCCCATGTGCTAAGGTTATTCATCGTGAACGTCTACTCTTTTAAACACACCACGAAAGCAAAGGATCCTAGTCCATAAATAATAATACGTATATTGGTATACAAAGAACCAGAGTTGCTGAACTTCCCGACGCCCTTGTCTGACGGAGGCCATTTTACAGCGCTCTACTTTCCTGCATTCCCGCGCATTTATATCGCGCACTATTTTTCCGGTGTAATTCATCCACGAATCGTGACAAAACAAAGTCAAAAGTGTTATAGAAACACACAGCAAGTTCCCGCACAAAACAAAACAGAACTTTAATTTGCAAAACGCCAAACTTACATACAGATTAAAACAATAACATGTCAATTTTGATATGGTACGAGTCGAACACGATATAAAACATCTCAAATTCAAAACCAACTCATTTTTTTAAAAATAAAACATTACGATAAATTGAAAAAATAATATTTAATCTCCTTTTTGCAACATTGTAATTGCAACAGCAACTTTTAAAGTTGGCTGTCATCATGCATACCGTATTTCTTGTTCATGCGGATGCGAACTAAACGTATGTATATTGCAAACTTACAAAGAGATATAAACTTTGTTTTCTATACGTAGTCTAAAGTATTAATACGAGTAAAACTTTTATTCCCGCCTTTATAAATTATAAACAAAATTTAAAATCGGTTTATTTATGCGTTTAGAGCTAAATCAAGCACACTAAATTAATACTAAGAAATTAATGTTAATCCTAAAAGTGCTTAAACTTATTTTCTTTTAGGGTCGAAGTTAAAAATGTATACGAAAAAAAATAATTTTTTTTTTTATTGCAAAAACGACTATTTTAGAAGCAAATTTAATATTTTGAACTTTCCTTCGTTAATTCTCGCCCAAGAAAACCAGTTATTGTAATAAACAAAGCTAATTCTCCTGTAAAATGCGAACATTTTTGCATAAAACAAACATTTAAACTTAAAAGGAACAAAAATGTAGGAATTATTTTCAAAAATTATTATTATTATCCACAGCTGAGCAATTTTATTTAAGCAAAAACTCATTTTCTGTTATTTGACTGAAAAAATAGATGTTTCAGCATCGGAAAAAGGGCTGCCTTTAATTAAAAGAAACAGTAGTGGGTGCCTAGACGACAGACGCATTCCTTTAAATAAAAAACTTGCAAACAAATTACACCATGTGACAAATGTAACACGCCGCAAGAATTCAACGAGGTAAACTTAGCACCAGCTGGTTTTACATAAAGATCTACAAAAAGATATTTCCCCGCATGTTTTCATAATTTGCAAACATTTAAAAACTCAAAACATTCAGCGGTGAAAGCGGAAACCACTAAACAAATTCTTAGTGAATGTTATCTCTTAGATTTACATCAATTATCATATTCATTTTCGTCTTCTAAGAAATAATAAAAAGTTTAATGGTTTGCCTAAAGCAAAGAAACAAAATTACCATTAAAAAAACACTATTTTTCCATGTATACCTGAATTACCAACTTAAGTTGGGCTACCCAGCAAACTTTGAAAATGGGACAGCGCAACTACTGTAATTACACAGTTTCCGTTATAAAAACCTCCGTTATGCCTATAATTATAGTAGAAAACTCATAAATCAAACGGAGCTTAACACTATATCGAAAAATTCGGTAAAAATTCACTATTTTCGTTGCGTGTATGTCACCGACTGAAATGCAAATGGCGATCGTCTCGAATCGTCGCCATTTGTATTTCTTCGCTTAGTAGACGTGTGTGAATCAAATGAGATTTATATTAATCAATGATGAATCCTCACTGTCTTCTATATTTTAGGAGAAATTAACGGAGTCGACACGTTCCTTTTTTGGTAGAGAACAAGAACAAAACAAAGCTTAAGTCATTTATTCTTAAGAACAATACATATAATAATCGATTATCCTTATTGTCAATTGACATTCAATCCTGGTGTCAATATTCTCATAAACTTAGTAAAACTACAATCAAATAACACAATTGTTTTGACGCAATAACGTGAACACCTGCTTTGGTTTGTTTGAAAACTAGAATACATTTTTGGACAGTCACGTGTCATTTATAGCTTAAGTCTGTGTTTACAACTGTAACGGAAAAGTGCACCGCAAATACACATTTGACACTTTTTTGTAACACTATTTATAACATAAAGCAAAGTATAATTATAAGGAAAAAATGCTCGCTGCGAACTGTGTAATATTCGTTGACATTATTAAAGAATACGCAAAATGTTTTATAAAATACTTGAACTCTGCAAAATGCTATGCAAATTGAAAACTACATTGTAAAATATATTTTTGAACCATATGAGAACTACGATCAGCATTTTACTCTGACAGTTTGAGCATCTTGCGGTCACTAAGTACACACTTCCCAAATGGCCGCGTCAAGTGAAGTTGCTGGTCCCGGAAGTCTTCTGAACACACCAATGAGAAGGTACTGAAGAATGGTTCAAGAGTCGACTATAAAAGTCTTATCAGAACCACCACGAGACAAGCATCTTAGGCCCTATTCCATTCTTGTTCACCATAGTGATGCTTAGGGAATGAGCTGTTAAGCCATTCCCAGGTACCATGAGGCTGGATCTTCGACTCAAAACCCACAATGACAAACCAACCACACTGACCATGTGGTCATCCAACCATGTGTACAATGTCTTGGAAAAAACATGAGATACCGACCACTACACAACTGAATAAAAAGTGATAAACCATAATCCAGTTTCTTGTGTCATTTTCTCTACCCTAAGACAAGATGGCGTCCATCTACCCACACTATTTCATTAAAGATAAACTACAGATGGTTAAAGTATAGATTGTTTATGTTGGCTAAGTCATGTCCACCAATGCAATTTAATGTTTCAATTTGTCGAGAAATCTTTTAAACAAATAAATGAAAAGAAAAACAAAAGGTACGCACTATGTACTCGCTATATAGCTAATCTTTTAAAGTGGAACTCCAAAATCAACTTGTCTCTTCCGTTTAATGTATCGGTTGAAAAGTAACCCTAGGGTTTAACTTGTTTACATCTTCAGTACGCACGCGTGCTAAGAGATTTTTCAGATTACATAACCAGTTAATGAAACTTGGGAGTTCTTGATGGTAACATGCAACTTCCCATGAGACATACGCGCAGGAAGTCGCCGATGTCTTTGATGTATGACTGGAATAAACAACATTTCGTTATTTTAATTCGCAATAATAGATTCAGTGGATGACCAACATGCAGAGATCAAGACCTTTAAAAGATTTTAGTGTCCACATATATATTGTTGCACGTCTTAGCCGCACCATGTGGCAGTAGGCTTTGAACTGCGATCTCATCCCCACGTACACGTAACAATATCTAGTTCAAAACTTAACTGCAATACCCTGAGTATTGTTGAAATATATTCCATAAACCGAGTAATTTTGGTCAGTTTACTGTTTTGCCACTAAAGTATTTTTAAAAATTTTATTTTTCGAACAAAACTTACGGTAAGATAGAAAATTGTGTTTATTTTTGCATACTTCCACCTGGTTCAGCTGTAACATTTGCAGTTTTGCACCATATAATCCATGGTATATCTGGCAATGGACAATTTCTCTGGTGTCCTCTTCCCTTGGTGCCCTAAGCACATGCTTATTTCGCGTAAGGGTTAATTCAGCCTTGCCATCATCTTCTGAATTT
Organism: Strigamia crassipes; assembly: GCA_034683725.1. Classification (NCBI taxonomy): domain Eukaryota; kingdom Metazoa; phylum Arthropoda; class Chilopoda; order Geophilomorpha; family Linotaeniidae; genus Strigamia; species Strigamia crassipes. Next base: position 20,137 of record JAQFXT010000865.1, on the reverse strand, counting down.
AAAAAATAAAATTAACATTTTTTGTAAATTTTAGTAATAGTTTGGACTTGTGTTTGTGTTGTTAATTATTATTATTTAATAATTGTAATAAATTTGTGTGATATTATTTTTATTAAACTATTCTACTATTTAAAAAAAAATAATAATAATTGTTTGGTTGGTAAAATCTACTGCAGAGGGCGTTATGTGTCAGTTGCTACGACTACAAGAGAGATTAAGGCTGTTCGCATCATCCAAACATCGCCGCTACAGTTCGGGCTGCGCGTCCGACCAACCAAGACGCCGGCGTCTGGATACAAGCGACGCCCACGCGCCATTCCAATTCGTACGTGGCGAATTCGGTAAGTGGTTTGTTTTAACTTTTGTCTTTAAGGGATCAAGTGTATTCACCTGGAAACTGCCGAAAGGGCCAAAATGCACCATAATTTAATTTAGTACTAAAAGCTAATAAAAAAAAAAAAAAAAAAGCTAATGGCATCGTGTAACACGATAAGAAAAAAAACAAAAAAAGCAAAAAAAGCAAAAAAAAAAAATACTCAAACTAAAAATAAAAAAAAATAAAAAATAAATTAAAAAAAAGACTTTTTTTAAAAACTAAAAAAAAATTAAAAATCCATCAACGAGTAACTAAAAAAAAAATGCAGCGAAAACGTGATAGTTATCTAAAAGCAAGAGTTGCACAATTTGAGATATTAGTTAAAGTTGAGATAAAGTCGTGTAAGTTTTCATTTAACGTGTTTATCTAGCAAATTCAACTTCCATTGCAATTCGTACGAGCCTTAACACAATTACTTATTTATAGAAACACTTTGATTGCAGTAGGGGCAAGGGATACACGCAATCAGTTGTAGAAAAACACACAAAACGAAACAACAACAGACACTAAAATCAAATAAAATTTTTTTTTTCCTATCAATACCATCCCAGTGATCCCACCACACCTAGCTGAACCAAAAAACACATAACATTTCGTTCGTTTAAACGAAATTCTCAAAATAAATGACATTTTACCACATTGGGCTTCGCTGTAAACAAATCATTATTTCACCTGATCGGTCAATTTCAAAATATATAAAATCGGAAGAAAATGCTTCTTAAGATCAACCAATCCCAATTTGTATAATCGGCTTAGGACATTTAAATAGTGGTCATTCAGTCTTATACTTTTCTCAAAAACATGACATTTTAAATTTTAATTTCATCGATCGCATTAAACGATGCAAATTAAAATCTAAATTTGAGATCCAAAGTGGGGAATACAAAATATTCCGACAATGAACTGAATTTAATATTCTTTTCTTGCAAAAATTTTATTCAGGGCGAAAATCTCTTAAGGGAGATCCCAATTGATAAGATTCCATCATGAACAAAACTCACACTAATGTGTAATGATTACATGTGTTTACTGATTAATAGACATTCTGCGCGTTTAAATATTCATTTTATAAGTTATTTACGGTTCTGCATTAACAAATGAGCAAGAAAACTCCAAAACCTAGCGGTCAATATTGTCAATTATTTAAGTAAAAAGTTTTTGTTTTGTTTCTCTTTCACTTTCAATACTGAAAAATTGATAGTCAGGTCAGTTTCCATCCACTTGGTCATCTTGATATTTATTATTCATAGTATTTTTTATTCGTTTACCCATTAGGCTTAACCTGGGGAATGGAATAAAGTGTCAATAATGCAAAATAAAAAGGCTAAAATGCATTCTGGTGTTGTCAAATATGATTTAAATCCAAAAAGTTATAATAATAATAATTTATTTGGTTCTGTTATTTTTTTAAATTCAATACTCACATGCAAAAGATAAAATTTTATTTTTAAAAGTGATTTTTTTACCTATTTTAACATTTCGCCTTTTTTGTACGGAGTTTTCAATTCGGTGCGGCCGCATCGAACCACCCGTCTGCCGCATGGGATGCGCAAACACCGGCGCTCTATTAAATTGTTCTTTCCAACGCGTAAAATCAAAATTGACAGATTATTGCTGGAAAAATATCAAATTAAAATTCTCGAATTACTAAAATTATTCGAGTCGACGGGGTGTCGTAATTTTTCACCTTTTGCATTATCCCGTGATTTGTTATTTGAGCCATTAAAAGAATAAAGTTGGCCCCAACGGGGTTTGTACGGTTTTAAAGCTGGTGGGTGGCAATGCTAATGACTCCATTAATGCCACGATTACACCAAAGCGTGTGTATGGAAATAGAATGATGGGAGGGAGAGAGAGTGTCATCAATTTTACATCAACATGCTCAACACTGTCGTCAATATTAGAGAAGGGCGTGCACCAAACGAGAAAAATCGCAAAAATTATTCACAATCGAACGAGATAATTGAAAATATATTAGCACTAACAAGTTTTTTGCCTCTCGTCTTTGAATTATTTTTATAAACGGAGGAGAGTCAAAGAGCGAACGAGCCATCTGCTCGAAGGAACCCATCGGAACCCATCAGGTGCGCGTCTGCCGCATCTGCTGCGAAAACTAAATGTTTAAATTGGTTCACATCGACACCAACTAATCCTTTTTTTCTCTTTATTTTATTGCAAAAATAAAATAAAATAAAATAAAAATCTAAAAATTTAAATTTTTTTTTTTTTGGAATTTGATGGTCAGACATGGTCCCAGGAGGTTTGAAAACGACTCGCATTTGCAAACATAAAATATTTGAAGATCAAATGGCATATATTTCTCCAATATCCTAAATCGACTAAAATCTGACGTAGATAAATGGTTTGTGTCAGGATAAGCGAAAATCATTCTTTCTTGCTTGTCAGTTTAAACGATATTTGCCCTCTTCATAGGTTGAAAAAAAAAAAATGGAGGATAATCAGAAAAAAATTTGAAAAAAAGCAAATAAATCCAAAAAAAATTCAAAGAAAATCAAAAAAAATTATTTCCTAATTTTTTTTTTTATATTTTATCTTTTCCATCTTTTCCATCCTGTATCGTAAAAAGTCAATATCTAAAACCGGAAACACTTGGAAACACATTTCGAGGTGAGAGATACTAAAAGACGCCTATAAACCGTTTCTTGGCAATCCGAATGGCTTCTAATTCGAATTTGGTGCCACGACTATCCAATTTGAGAATAGAAACAAAAATATAAAAAAATATAAAAGAGAAAGTTCTTACCGGTACCATTTGGACATTTTGGATTCCTACAATGTCCAGTCCAGTGGCGGATCCAGGAAACATACAAGGGGGTAGACATTTTGGTTCAATTTTCAAAAACAAAAATTAAATGTTTTTAATCCAAAATTGAATATTTTTGGTCAAACTTTCAATGTTTTTGGACAATAACTAGATGTTTTTGGACAATAACTGGATGTTTTTGGACAATGACTGGATGTTTTTGGACAATAAATGGACGTTTATGGACAAAAATGGAATGTTTTTGGGCAATAAATGGATGTTTTTGGACAATAACTTGATGTTTTTGGACAATAAATGAATGTGTTTGGACAATAACTAGATGTTTTTGGACAATAAATAGATGTTTTGGACAGTAACTAAATGTTTTTGGAGAAATAACTGAATGTTTTTAGACAATAACTGAATGTTTTTGGACAATAACTGAATGTTTTTAGACAATAACTGGATGTTTATAGACAAAAGTAGAGTGTTTTTGGTAAAAAGTTAATTTTTTAAGTCAAAAATAAATATTTTGTGTCAAAAATGAATATTTTGGGTTAAAAAATGAATATTTTGGGTTAAAAAAATGAATATTTTGGGTTAAAAAATGAATATTTTGGGTCAAAAACAAATATTTTGGGTCAAAAATAAATATTTTGCATAAAAAATTATTATTTTTTGGTCTCAGAATAATTTTATTAGGGATAAATATGAATTTTTGGTCCAAAAACTCATCTTTTAAAATTATTACCAGTAATTACCATAAATTACCATTTTTTTAATTTAAATGTTATTCTGACCTCGCAGAGTATTGGCCATAACCCCAGTGGATCCGTCAGTGTTCCAATCTTAGCTTTCTACACCTGTTCGACCTCCCGCAACAACAACAACACCAAAAAAATACAAAAAGAAAACGAAAAGTATCACAGAATGTAAAATCCATTCACTGTCAAATCTCGTCAGTAAAAGACGCTACTGTTTCTCCAGTACCGTAAATCAATGCGCCACCCTGGGCGACCATTAGTCTAATGCCCGTGCACTCGAAGAAAAAAGTCTTCGCGTCTAAAAGGTGTCATACAAACAAATATAAAACAAAAATAAAACACACCTGAAAGAAAATGTTCCACGTAGCAATTACACGGACGAATTGACAGCCATCAGTTGTACGTGTGATGGGGAATGCAGGCAGGACGGAATTGACAGCCACCAATTGAACTTTGATTCGTTTGCGCGACCAGGAACTCGAAATGTTTTCATTTTGGGTTGTCAATTCTGGTCTATGTTGCACTTTACAAGTCTCGGCACATAAGCACGCGCAGGTTTTATCATCGTGGAAACATGTAGTTGCGGCAAAATGTGTAAATAACATTTAGCTCGCTACGTTGTCAACCGGATTCGTGAATTATGTAGCTATTTGCCGTATATGTTTTGAGAATTTCTGTCTATTTCAATTCTGCCTTAAATTAATACTTATGTGGAATGAAAAATGCACCTTTAAACTGGAAACGTGCAGTTGAGAAAAATGCACTTTTTGGATACGAAAATGTACTTTTTGGTCAGGAAAAGGCACTTTTTAAGTAAGAAAATGCACTTTTTACGTAGAAAAAAAGTTTTTTACGTAAAGAAAATAAACTTTACGTAGAAATACATTTTTTAAATCAAAAAATGCACTTTTTACGTCGAAAAATGCACTTTTTACGTCAAAAAGTGCACTTTTCACGTCGAAATGAGCACTTTGTAAATCGAAAAGTGCACTTTTTAAGTAGAGAAATGCACTTTTCAGGTAAAAATGCACAATTTGATAAGCAAATATCGTTTTTATATAGGAAAATACACTTTTTACACAGAAAAATGTACCTCTGACATAGGAAAATGCACCTTTAACACAAGAAAATCCACTTTTTACACTGGAAAATGCACTTTTTACATTGGAAAATGTACTTTTTACATTGAAAAATGTACTTTTTACATTGGAAAATGTACTTTTTACATTGGAAAATGTACTTTTTACATTGGAAAATGAACTTTTTACACTGGAAAATGTACTTTTTACACTGGAAAATGCACTTTCTACACAAAAAAATAGACTTTTTGAAAGCTAAAATGCACTTTTGCTGGAAAAAACCATCTTTTAGGCACATTCTTGCTGCTAAACATATTATCTGAAAGCAAAAACACATTTTATAACTACCAAAACAAACTGTTTACCAATAGAAAAATTGCATCTAGATAAAGTAGAATGTTGTTTAATCTGCGCATCTTCAAAAATTTTAAATCATAGAAACAACAGCAGCAACATCATATCAAAAAATGAAAAAGCTACCCCACATTCAATTTCCCACTCCTCCCCACCCCCCCAAAAAAACCTAAGATTTCTGCATTGATAAGTAATATGCAAACTATTTCCGCCGCTTTTCATCTTTTCATTCGAAATCCCTAAAAAAAAAAGAAAAAAAAAACTTTTTTTTATACTTCTGCTTCAACAAGTTGGAAATCAATTGGGATTTCAATCTTCGCTTCTGGTCGATGATGTGTGTTGTGGATCAATAAAAAATAAAAATAAAAAAAACACTTTATTATTTCATCATTCTCCACTACCAAAAAAAAAAAAAAAAAAATCAAACAAATAATCAGAAAAGCTTTTTAACACCAAAATGGCCGACAAACCACTCCATTAAATGATTTGTTGCTCGATGTCAAGTGCTGCGAAGCTTTTGCGGTTATTTTGTGGATAATTGCTTCAAATTGCAAATTACTGTTATTGTGCACAGTCAGTTTGCATATAGTCACACCATGACCATAAAATGGTCCGTGTACAATTATTCCAATTCATTTGACATGTTTCCGACAAGGATTGCAGGAAATAAACAATGGACCAATGTTCAGTGTCTTTTAGTCCCAATGGCGCGCAAAAAAAGAGTACCATAAAGTTATCCGAATCTTGACAATAGAAGCAAGTGATGTGCACTCGTTTCTGTGAGGACAATGTTTGCAATGGACCCTTGAAGTTGAACTGTGAGTTTTCTTGGCAATTACCTTGTCATGTGACCCGCACTGAAGTCAATTGGAACGTGTAAGACACAGGTAAATAAAGCAATTTCATCTTTTGTTGGAGCAGTGCCAAAAATAAGAATGTAATCTTGATGAAAATAGTGTACATGAAGTTTATTATGGGTGGAAAAGAACACTCGCCAAACCATTTTTCTTTGCTCAGTTAAAGGGCATAAAGAGAACTGAAGCAAACAAATTTCACGCGGTTTTTCTTGTTGCGATGGTGACTTTGGTTTTATTAAACAATTTGTTCAGTTAACTGCAACATTTGTAAGCAGTTTAGCAGATGATTCTAACATTTGTTTTTGCATACAAAATGTCGTGTAAAATCATCCCAAAACTGCTAAATGTAAAAGTTTATTAAAAAGTGGAAAATCATATGCCAAAAATGCTAAATGGTATGCCAAAAATGTTAAATGGTATGCCAAACATGCTAAATGGTATGCCAAAAATGCTAAATAGTATGCCAAAAATGCTAAATGGTATGCCAAAAATGCTAAATAGTATGCCAAAAATGCTAAATACCACAAACAATCAAATGTGCTGCCAAAAATGCTAAATGTTCTACCACAAACAATCAAATGTGCTGCCAAAAATGCTAAATGTTCTACCACAAACAATCAAATGTGCTGCCAAAAATGCTAAATGTTCTACCACAAACAATCAAATGTGCTGCCAAAAATGCTAAATGTTCTACCACAAACAATCAAATGTGCTGCCAAAAATGCTAAATGTTCTACCACAAACAATCAAATGTGCTGCCAAAAATGCCAAATGTTCTGCCGAAAAAAAGCAAAAAGTATATTCAGATGTAAAACAGTAATAGAAAGTTCACATATTTTAGATGCAAAGTGAACCTTAAAGCGTTGCCTCACATCAGACTTAATGCTCTTTAACTTGAGGCCCCTTGGGATAACTTTACACCCAATAACACTTTATTTTAAAGTGTACTATTTTACCCAAGGGCATTCTTTCTTTTCCCTTTCCCCTCCCATTTGCACCTGCACATTCACAGTATCCCAAGGCAAACACATTTTTTCACTGGAAGCTTTTATTTTGGGCTACTAGTGTCTGTGTAGAAGAACTCAGGCCAAACTTGCTACTGCAATTCTCCTCTCAACTAACAAGAAAGTAAGTTTTTGAAAGATGACATGAGAAACTGGAGAAAAGCCATTGACAGTTGCTGGAAAGAACACTAGAGATAAACTCCCTCAGTCTTTTATGATCCTAGAAAAATCCAATATGTGATGAACTGGAGTTCAGATTGATGGGAAACCAAAGACCTAATGGAACCACCATTGCCCTTAAGAATTTTAACAGCCTGAGTCATGTAAAGCTGATCGGGTCCTACGACACTAGATGATAGTGTTTTGATGTAGAACTACTTCCGTTCTAAGTTTTTGTTTTCACCAACAATACAACCATCGTTAAAAAAAAAATTTAGGGTCATTTTTAAGCTCATCTTTCATTATAATTTAATTAAAAATTTTAATTTAGTCATTAAAGTCCGTAAAGTTGTAACCGATTATTGGCCACTGACAACCGTATCCCAATTGCCATGACAACTCACCAGTAACAAAAGGATTGATGGTCGATGACGTCACTGGTCATCAGCCAATGACCAGTGGTGATATCACGCGTCATCAACCAATGATGCGGTACGTCCGCATGGTGAAGAGTGACCCTACAAAAGGGTCCCAAGGGAGTTATCCATCAACCAGCTCCGGGCCATAGGGACGCGTGGTAAAGGGACGCGCGCTATAGGTCTGACGTGCCAGCTCCTTAGCAATGTATGGCTATCAGGTCACTCCTTGTGGCCATGCTGAGGTTTAGGGAATCAACCGTCATGGCATTCCCAGAACCGTCATGCCATTCTCAGTACCGTAAACCATCACATGACTAGGACAATAGATTATATTGCCCTTGCTGCCCATTCGATTACCCTAACCATGTGATCAGCGTTCGGCTGAGGTTGGGTGATAGCAACATCATCCAAGCAATAGGAAAAGACATTGAAGAGACTGCCCCTAGACACTTAATAAAGGCTGCAAAGCAAATAATACAGTTTCTTAAACATTTCTTAAACGTGTAATATTAAACCTGTCTTTCTCATAAAATCATGTCCGATAATAAAAGAACACACATTATAAGGTAAAATAAAGAAATTCATTGGGGTCATCCGACCATGCCACTGTATACACAGTGTAATTTGTCCGCCCGGGTTAAAACAGTCGTCTGTCCACTCTCACAAAGAGACTATCTTGTGACTAAATAGTTTTAGAATCAACAAAATTTTTTGGCTTATAGGACTGGGTTCCGCGAAATGTCTCAGAAATTCTAGGATGTGCGAATACTAAGTAACGTTAAACAAAAGTAACAAATTTTGAACGTAGGTTCCGTAGAGAATTTAATCTCAAAAAAAGGTTCCATGGAATACCGAAGTTTGAAGACCATTGTTATAGGGTATGATCAAATGAGCAGAAATGATTATATTGTGATTATTCATATGACTAAACTGTCTAAAAATAATCTCACAATAATTTCAAAATAATCAATTTTTTTAGTATCGGCAAATCATAATTTTTATGCATGTAAATTGTAAAGAGCTAGCTGGCCAAATGTATGCATATATATATATAAAATATATTTTAAAAGAAATACAATTATATCAGTTATTGCTTCTCCTGTTTAAGCGACGAATAAACTTTGTCAGTGAGATGATTGTTTTGCTCAAGTTGGATCTTCAGCTGTCACTTTCAATTCGGCTCAAGTGGAACTCTATTTCTTCCTCAAATCGATGCTCAATTCTCTTTCATCCTGCAATGACTCCCAGTTCCATTTACCTTGTCTGTCTATCTTTTTTTTTATCATCCGAGTCGTAATTACTCCAAGTCACGCATCCGATTGCATTCACAAGTGCCACGTTGCTTTCATCACTATGAAGGCTTTTGCTTTTAATTTTCCGGTCTAGTCATCTGGAAAGTGACATTCTTAAGGTGCATACCCTTTGACTCCTTTCAAACGAAATGAAGGAAAAGAAGGAAAAAAAAAACGCCTTTCATTCTACGCATCTTTAATCCCACCAAATGTGATGAGAATTCCGTCTTTTAACTATTTCTCTCTCTGCTCAACTAAAACGTCGAAAAAAAAAGAGTTCAAATGACCTGAGACCAAATTAAACAAACCAAAAAAAAAAGCATTTGCCAATAAAAAAGAATGACTAAAACGAAGATTAAATTCTCTAAATACATTTAAAACATTACTTAAATAGAGAAAAATTTTGTTATTATTTTGGCTTTGCCACAACGCCAAATGTAAATTTCAATAAACGCCACAATTTATTGCAGTTCTGCTATTAACTGCTAAATACATGACAACTATTCCAGAATTTATTGCAGTTCTCTTCTTCAGACATTTTTGCTATACGAAAAAGTTTGTTTTTTAAACTGGCAAATTAAAAAACATTTTTAAAACAAGCATGGGATGTAGAAATCTGTTTTAGTAATTTTTCTTTCGTTTTATATGTTCACTAGCAGTTTGGCTCGGCTTCGCCCGGGATTCAAAAACGTATAATAAATCATGTAGTCATTTACTTAATTTTTGATAGTAAACAACATTCCTTGTTTTCCCGTTGTTTGCAAGCACGTATAAATTAGACTTTGACCGATACCCATATTTTCGTGTCTTAAGTTGACCTAAGTACTGTATAAGAAGTATCCCTGCCAAATTTGGTAAAATTTGGTTGTAAATTTGAGCCAAGCATAGGAAAACACATATACATACACACAAACTTTAAAAAAAAAAATGTGTGCTTAAGACCACACGGAAGAAGTGAAACTTTTTGTTTACAAGTTGTGGGATCGTCGATCTAAGTCAAATAAAAAATGGCGCCACTTTCGTGTAACACATTTTCGTCACTCACTTCCGTTAGCCACTTCCATCGGGGCGTAGGACCAAGCGCGAATGGTTTTCGCGCTTAGTCCGGATACGTGAAGTGCGAAATTCGGTTTTCGCGCTTATTCATGTTTGTTGCACTTGGCAATCAAGGATTAAGCGCAAACATCATTCGCGCTTATTCTTTTCGCGCTTATTACGCGTCCCCCTTCCATCACCATTTCGAATTACTCTAACTCCAAAACCCCTAACGCGCCTAAAGAAGTTTCACTTCAAAAAAATATAGTTATAGATTCGTTAAAAATATTTTCGTTAAATGCATGAACTTATAACTCCTAGCTTATAACTCATAAATTTATTAGTTATAAATTAAAATGTAATCGCTAAACTTCTATTGTTTTAATCCCTTCAAGAGTTCAGTAAGCAATAGCCCAAAATCGGTTTAAAACATAATCTAGTTAATATAATATATTTAAAAGATAATAATAATCTCACCTTAGTCTAAAGCCTAAGGAACATCGTCAAAAAAGTATTAATAAAGTCTAAATAAATCACGTGTGTAGTTTTAAATAGCTGTAGGTGTAGCAACACTCCAAACACATTAAATAGGCATGGAATGAAAAGTACATTGAGAACCTAGAGGGTTTCACTTTGAAAGTGGTTTTCTATGTCATCTAACATGATGAAAAAAAATGTCTTTAACTGGAATTAGATTATTCAGCTTTAAGAACTGACATGTTTGGATTTTACTATGACCTTTTAGCTCATTTTTTAACTGTTATCAACTAAAAAAAAAATTCATTTCTACATCCTGGGGCCTTCAAAGAGGACATTGTACACATTGGTCAACATTGCACATCTAAAAGCTTCGCTGCAACACATCAAAAAAAAAAAAAAATACATTTTTACCAATTTTCTGTCAATGTTGAAGACCTGTCAATAAGAATGCTCGTGAATTCACCAGACATTCGCACCAAAATAAATTGTCAAGTTGTTGTAAGCCTTTGATGAACTGCTCTTTTCTTTTTCTGTTGTCATTTCCGGCGCGTGCGTCAACTCTTTGGCAATTCGCACCATGACAAGGGAGTTGGGAATTGGCGCAGTTTTTGCAATGGGTGCAATTTTTATTTTTATTATTTTAAATTTTAACAACTGACATTCGATACACCCAAAGTTATTTTGGCCAGTTTGCAGTTACTACAGAAAAAAAATTGATCATTAGATAAAATGAAGCGGCCAGTTCCTTTTATATTCGTCTTAAAATAAATGTAAGTGACATTAAAATTAAATTACAATTTTATTTAAGTGGGTGCACGACCAAACTAAAAATCCCACCTAATGGAAACCAACACTAAAAACGTTGGCGCACGGCACTATGGAAAACAGAAACACCGCACCGTCAACACGGCAACGTTAACACCTAGTGGCAATCCAGTTATCGATTTTATGTCCATTTATAGTTTAGTTTCTGGGTGTTAGAAATAAATGGCAATTAACATTCTTTCATTTTCACCCAAAAAACGAATTGTAACCCGTTTCTTTAAAAAAAAAACGTTTTTTTTTAAAAAAAAAGTACTGAGTTTGATACTAATAATTGGATAAGCCGTAAGTAACATCACTTATTTGTTATTCATACAATTAATATTTTGCGTCATAACTTAGCAAAATTTAAAATTTACTATTTTGCTTCATGTGTTAGCAAAATTTGAAATTTTGCTTTTTCTTATTTCTCTGGTGGTAGATGCTTCTCCTAAAACGATTATAAAAATTGGGAATCCGTTTTCCGATCTAACAAAGATGTAAACACCAAAACTTGAAAAACGACTCCAGAAGTATTTTTTTTGTTGTGGCAATTTTTGGTGATGGTTTGTGGCTGCTTTAGGCACTCAGAACTGTAAAAATAGAAACTCTGAATGCACCAAGCGTTTCTTGTATTTGGAATTCGTTTGTGTTTATTCAGAAGATGACCTTCTTATCCTGTACCACAATGCTGATCAATGAGTGCAGTTTGCTGTCTTTTTATGGCTACTGAAACTACACGGATGGCTCATTTTCTCGTTTAATCTCCCGGAATGAGTTAAATTTGTATAATAGGTCGTTTATAAAAATAAAAATAAAAATGGATCTTTTATAAAACGCTATTAAAATTTACAAAAATCACGATCTAAAAAAATTTATAACAAATTTTTATGGTTAAGAAATTCTAAAATTTCAGTTATATTGTTAAAAAAAATATTACTTCACGTTATAAAGGGCGGCAGCACTCAGTCAAGCAGCTTGACAAGAGGGCTTGCCCTCGTCTTTTCGGATTAGCGCTAGAGTTGAAAGTTCTTGAAAACTGGAAGCGCTCTGGGTATTTGAGTTATACAATATTAAAGTGATTAAAACTTGAAATTTAATTTTTTTTTTTTTATTATTTACTTTAGTGTTAATAATTTATTTCAGTAACACTAAGACATTTTTACGTATTAGACACTCAAATTTTGAGTGACGTGGCTTCTCTGCAGTGTAGCGCACAGTTGGCTTCTCTGCAGTGTAGCGCACAGTTGGCTTCTCTGCAGTGCAGCGTATAGCCAAAATTGATGATGATGATAGTTAATTACTGAAGATTTGTCAATCTTGTTGTGTTTTTATACATGCTGCGTAGGTGTTGTAGTGTTGAAAACAGTCCAGACCAAATTTATCAAGCCCCAACAAATAATGGTAATTTGTTTTAGACATAAAATGCTTTAAAAGAAATTTGGCGATTACGTGTTTTATATGTATATCTTATAAGTTATAAGTTCATCCATTTGGCAAAAATCTTTTTAATAAATAAACATATAACAAAAACAAAATTTCTAAAACAGATTTATATATCCCATGCTTGTTTTAAAAATGTTTTTTATGATTAACCGCGGTTTATTGGTTTTATTGTTAACTCTACGCACGGGTGTTTTGCCATCACTTTATGAACTGTCTCTCATCGGGATAAAAAAAAAAAAAATGGAGGAACAAGGTGTGAATAATGAATTCACTTGTTGTTTACTTGGCTGCTTGTTGATGTGATCACTGCGTTTAGTTTCACTTTAGTTTGACTGATTTTGGGAACATAAATTCTTAAAATCCATTCAAACTTTCTCACAAGTTTATTGGTCAACAGAAAAAAATTTATTTTTGTTTTTTCTATTTTTTTATCTTATTGAAATGAATAGAAATCGTTAGATTTTCTAGATTTTCCTCTGCAACCTTGAAATGTCGACCAACCATTAAATATTTTTATTGTAACATTTCGCCTCAGTAACCCACTGAGAAAAATCAAACTTCAAACTATAATTTAAGCAAAAAACCTGTCAAAACATTCTATTTCATTTCCGTGAAAACAAACAAACCGATTAAATTAAACAAACCACCAATTACATAAAATTAAACTTTAACAAAAAAAAAAAAAAAAAAAAAAGCATCAGTAAAATCCATTTTAAAAAAAAACAAAAATAAAATTAGTTTTGCATTAATTTGTGTAAAATAAAAATTAAAAATTAAAAAAAAAATTTATCGGCTTAATGCACCGTGTTTGTTGAAAAATTTATTCATTTATTAAAACCCTTTTACTTAACAACTTTAAAAACTAAAGATGATTGTTTGTTATTACTCTATCAATATAACATTATTAAAACTACTTTTTCCGCATAAATAAAAATAAATAAATAAATAAAACTTTTCCAATTATAACAAAACAATAAAAATAAAAAACAAATATAAAAATCAAAATTTTCTGATTATTATAAAAATCAAATGTTTAATTTTAGAATTATTAAACAAAAATAAAAAAAATATTTTCATTTTGATGCACGTTATTCATTTTTATTTAATTGACAGATGTAATGCAATTTCGCCCCAATCATTTGGCATCTCTTTACATAAAGCCGAAAACAGCTGTCACCAGCAAATGCTTTTTCTCATGTATATATATATATTTTCATATTTTTTTATGATTTTTTCCTCTTCACCACACCATAATTTCAAAATCCAGACCCCCAAAAATTTATACGCATCTCGCCAAACAAGCAGCCGAGCTGAAATTTTAAATGAAGAAACCAAAATCAATACCGTAAATAAAATCTATAACAGCATTTGACTCCATTTTCCACAACGACACCAAAGGGAATTTGTTGCTTCGTTTGCAAACAGAGCTTAACTTTCTTTCCATTTCCATGTCACTTTCGCGTAATTAGCATAACTAACGATATTCGCGCATCTCTTGAGACTTTAATCAAATGATACCGCTATTAATCACGTTTTAACACCTAAATTGCTTTCTATTATTCAATTACAAAATCAAAAAAAAAAAAAAAATAGTTAAAACCTATTTCTTATAAATAAAAAAAAAAAAAAGTATAAAAACACTCAAAAAAAATTTATTTCCAAAAGTCACGAGAAATAACGAGGAAGTGAATCGCAATCGTGAGGAATCCATGGGGACGCAAAGATGGTGAAGACTATTGCGTTTCCCACCGCGTTTCTCGTAGCAATTAAAGCGTGAGTCGCATGTGTCGATCGATGTCGAACTGAATCTTTTAGCTAATTAACTCAAGAGTTGGTTCTGAAATTTTTAATAGCAAATTTGACGAGACTTCGAGTTGTCATTTATATCCACATAAAAAAAAAAAAAAAATTAAATTGAACGCTAATTGCATTTTTTTTTCTTTCTTTCTTCGTCTTAACTTTTATTTTCTGTAATTAAGTAGACCTATTTTTATTCGTCATTTAAAATTGGTTTTTCTAACGACGACACAGTGTACTCCATGTCAGTTTCGAAGCGAATTATAAAGCTCATTCATTTTAAATATGCAGCAGTGATTGCTCCGAGAGATTGCTACCAAGTTATTAGCATTAGTTTTGTGTAATGCTCGTTGTTGCTTGTCGTGCCAATATGCAAATCTGCCGTGTTTTAGACGTTTCTTCCCGTACCAGTGGCGGATCCAGCAAATGTACAAAGGGTTGCTGCCATCTCAAATTTATGCAGCTCATTTTGTGTACCAAATTTTAATTTTTGCACATAAACAATGCATTGTTTTAAAGTTTAAAATTCCCTTTTTTTGTCTAAAATTAACGCCCTATAAAAGTTTTTATTTTTTTGCCTAAAAATATTTTTAGGTAAAAATAAAAATTTTAGTAAGTATTTATTAAAAATTTAAATTTTCTGGTCGGACCATCGGATCGTTCGTTATCCCTATCTCGTTTTTGTCTGTTTCTCGAATCACAAGATGCAGCGTCGTCGTCACGACTTTGACGTTCGAATTGTTCGATCGGTGGAGTTGGACCGTAAATTTAGGGGATCGGAGGCGGCGATTGTTGTTGACTGAATCCGCTAATTCGAACAAAATCATTTAACTTAAACAACGCCTGGTGGTTGTTTTCCGGGTGCAACAAGACCATCGCAGCTTCCCGTTGGACGATTCCCCTTGCCACTTGTGTCTGCAATAACGCATACACGAGCTGCGAGTTTGGGATCACCATTTGACACGTTTCGTTCGAGAAAGTTACGTACGATTTTTTTCCTTTTTGTTTGCTTTCTTTGCTTTGTTTACACGGAGCAAGCCGCAAGCGACCGTTTATTTCGAACATTATCGTAGCCAGACAGTGTGCGCAGATTTGAGAACAATCCGCGCAAATTTGATCCGTGCGGATTTAGGACCACTAATTTCATTTATAATTTATTTTATTTCGTAATTTATTTATTATTTAATCTCTGCGCGAATTTGAAACCAATTTTAACCGTGCGCGGATCTGAGACGCGCGGATTTGGTCCCTGTCGATTTTAATACACTTGAGAATGCTTTTTGTAATACACTTTTGCGTGCTATTAATTTGCAAATAATACAACGTTTTGTAAAACAAATTACGAAATGCATTCCACAATATTATTATCTGTAAAATATGAACGCATTGTCAAAATACATTTTATAAAATAAATTACAAAATACGTTATTTAATGCAAAAATAATAAAAATCTGCGAAAAGTGATACATTTTGCAATGCATTAACTGGACAAATCTAAAAATATATTGTAAAATATACTTGTGAACCGTTTGGGTCAAGTTAACCACTTCTCCCGCCTCCCAAACACCGAATAATGTATAGCCACTTCTAAAGAGAACCCACAGATCAGCCCCGTGTGTTTGACTTGACCTCTAAAAGGTCCCACAAAACAAACTAAACCACCTGCAAATCCTCAACCGCTGACGTTATCACATTAAAATAAAATAAGGCGCAAAGCTTTTAAGTCCTGTATACTGTAAAGTAATGTTCAATGACCTTTTCCCTGCAAATTCGCAAATTTATCGCTGTCTGTTTAATGGTATTAAGGATCATGCGGAATTTCAATTACAGGTTGTCCAACTTCTATAAACAAAACTTTTATGGTAGTTTTACATTACAAACTCGATATACGTGAGAAACTTTGCAGTCTTTCTGGTAGAAATAAATGACATAATGTTTGTTTAAACAAACTGCGTGTTTTCACAACTACATTGAGATCTGTTGGTTCACAGTGGTCATCCAAAGCGCCTGGATGTCAGCTTTCTTTCTAAACACAAATTTACATTTTTTTTTGCTGGCTTCCAAGATATTCGCAGGACAAAGTGCTGAGTTTGTCTTAAACTTTTCAAAACAAAGTAGGTAGACTTCATTTCGAAAGACTACATGCTATTTCTGCAATTGTGTTACGCTTCTTTGACACACGCAGTCAAAAAATTTTCCACCTAAAGCCAACACTCAAAACGGCATGTGTAGTATGGCAAGTCAATCTGTGCTCGGTATCCTGATAGCAAATTCAAGTACTAAATTCCATTTTTTTGAACATGAGAACACAAAAGTCTAAAATTGTTTATTGCACACAAGTGAATAATGTCATCGCCTGTTATTATTTCTAAAACTCATATATTTGTTGTGTCTGTGCATTCACAGATAGCAATTTTTCAGTTTAATTTTAACATCAAGATACCGGGATGCAGTCTATAGAAATAGTAGCTGCAAACTGTAAGAATACTGAAGTGCTGCAGGCTATAGGAATAGTAGCTGCAGGCTGTATAAACTGTAGCTTCAGGCTGTATGAATTATAGCTGCATTTAAAAAGTTATTTAGACTACAGCTTCTCAAACTATGTAAAGGCAAAAGCTGCTTTGTGGTGATGCGTTACGTGTGAACTTCTCTGAAGAACCTATGAACTTTTCCCCACGGGTGTAATGATTTTGTGTGTTTTAGCGCTCAAAGTTCAAATTGAAAACTCTCAGTAGTAATATACCAAGCACACCGGATAATTGTCAAATAATTAGGTCCGCACAAATCTTATCTGATAAAAAAATGAGTGCTGACCTAATTTTGACAACTACTCAAGCGGGAGGTGTATTTTATGAGAGAATTTACCAATAGAAAATCAGAGAAACGGCCATGAGAAGTTCGAATGTGATCAAAAAGCCATTTGTATTTTGGTTGCGAAAACCCACAACAGATGATGCAAAAGACAAGCGTGCATTATCAAAATGGTGAATGCAGCCACCTACAGCCACCAATCCGAAGGCGAATGGGGTTTGTTACGTGCTTCGAGATTGGTCGGACAAACAATGTTTGTTTTGTAACGCTCTTCTCATTGATATTCAAAGCACCAGAGAACATTGTCAAAGCTAGTGGTAAATTCTCAACTTCAATACATTGTTGCTTTGAGCTTTGTGCTTGCACGTTTATGCTGAAGCAACAACGCATGCATGTGAATTTAGCTTAATGCTCAGCATTTAAACAGCCAAACATGTTTAACTGCAACTTTAAACTGCTTTTTTGAATGTAGCTAATGTTTTGTTAAAGCGAAGGCCCGTTTCTAAGACCCAAGATATTGTGCGCGCCTCTTGCTTGATAAACGATAATGGTAAACATTAATAATAAAGATCTTCTCAAAATTGTAAATTCCATTGCAAACTGTACAGAAAATATGCCTACCGCTGAATCCTGGAGGAATGTCGCTCTTAACTTTTGCCGCCCTTGTATAAGTTATAGCAAAAATTTCTGAAACACATAATTTTATATTTAGTTTTGGCCTTCAGCCATCAAGTGAGTTCAATATTATTTAAATTTAAAGCTTTCATTGCGTTGCCGCTTTTGATGTAGATCAAAGCCTACCTAGCTTGGGTTGTGATTGTTTAATGTCTGTTGTAATATATATCTGCAAATATATATATGAGAAAAATAAATATTTCCTAACAAACATGTCTTAAAGTCATTTATCAGAATGTCTTTGTAATGCAGTGTGGTAACCGTCTAATGCCCCACTTGACTACCAAGTGCAATGTTGAGTTACATTTTATGTCACAATAGAATTATTGCACATTGTTCACTTTAAAGTGATTATGGCACTCCTCACAGATTGCACAATTGAACTTTAGGTTGCCTAACGTACTATTTTAACAATGCTATGCCACCTACATTTTTTCTTTAAAACTTCTGGTTTTTACGAAATATATTAAGCAAACTGTAAAGCCGTAAAAGCCGTAAGTCGGTGCTTTTCAAAGTGGGGTCTGCGAGCAAGCGACTGATGGTCCGCCACTTTACCGGTGAAAGAGAAAGATTATGTAAGCTTAGTAGAGCAGTTTTAAATTGCCAGTCTGTTGGGACAAAATATAATACCGGTCCGCAACACATTGGGGTAAAAATACCGATCCGCTACGTTACATAGTTTTGAGAATGTTCGGGGTTTGTGGTTTTTCTTTTAATTCCTCTCTATAATTATTGGTGGAAAAACGAAACTGCCCAGACTCTCGTTTTTACACCAATAATTGTAGAGAGGAATTAAAAGAAAAACCATAAACCCCGAACATTACCTGTATTCCTGCAATTACCGATGATTTACAGCGCTGCTTCAAGTAACATCATTTATTTGTTATTCATACAATTAATATTTTATTTCATTTTCAGCCTTATTTCCAATTTATTCCCCATAAAAAAATTGTAAATCCCTCTAAACAGAGCAAAACTGTGAAACCCAATATCTTGTAATATCTAATAATGCTAAAAACTCCCTCTAGACTGGGCATTGGGCACAGACCCATGATCCTGTTGCTATATTTGGCATTGCCTACTTCTAGACCAGCAAAAAAAAAATTTTCTGTTAAAAGTACAAAATACATTCATGTAGACCCACAAACAATCAACCATTACAAATTTTGTAAAAAAAAAAAATTAAAAAAAACTTAATTGCTAAATGTTTTAATATTCTAGACTGAGTTCAGTCTAAAGTCATTTGAATAAGCAATTTTGTGTTTGGTGGTTTTGCGCCCATAGTTTCAGAAATAGGCAAATTGATTTGCATGACAAACTCCACACACTTTTGAAAAAGAGAATAATTTTTAAGTTACGATCTTTAACTGTGAACTTCTTCAGGTCCATTTTCCCTGCAGATTGTAAACTCGCACATTATTACCAGACAATAATTTTACTTTTTCAGCATATTCTCCAGCTTATAAATCGCTTCATTTAACCCATTTCTGAACTAGTGCCAAGATTCATAAATATATGGTTACAACTAAAAATATACTTGTATTTTCTTTCCAAACGATTTAAACCCAAAAGATTTATAGCGAATGAATTAATTTGATGCTGCACATTGGCATCTCCATTGATGCAGCACTAAATTTACTTTATTTATTCAAACAGCCTTTTAAATTACCTCGAGTTTATCTGCTTTCAAAATATAAAGAGACGAAAAAAAACAACTTGAGAATAACAACTTCAATCGCACGAATAATTGATGCGCCACAAGCCCACAACTAATGGCAATAAATTATTACATTATAAACCCTGGGTACATAAAAAAAAAATTGTTTTATGCACGTATAAATGCCGGGTACAAATAAGCGCCAGAGTCACAAAAATACCTGATATGGTGCCAAATTAGTGATTATTTAAAGAAAATCACCAATTTTATAAAGAAAATCACCAATTTTATAAAGAAAATCACCAATTTTATAAAGAAAATCACCAATTTTATAAAGAAAATCACCAATTTTATAAAGAAAATCACC
>JAQFXT010000864.1:0-24187 GCA_034683725.1 Strigamia crassipes | reverse complement strand
TCACCCCCCCCCCCCCGAATCTTCCTGAATCCATCTGAATCCCAAAAATATGAGAAAGATTCCGAATCATTCTCACATCACCCCCCCCCCCCTCCCTCCCCTCCAGTAATTTTCTCTGATTTGCTATATGATTTTTTCTGATTTGCTATACGATTTTTTCTGATTTGCTATACGATTTTTTCTGATTTGCTGTATGATTTTTTCTGATTTGCTGTATGATTTTTTCTGATTTGCTACGTATATGATTTGCCAGATTTGTTTGATTTTTCAGTTGGTTTTTGGATTTTCACTCGATTTTTGGATTTTCATTCAGGTTATGTATTTGCAGTTGATTTTTGTATTTGCGGTTGATTTGTAGATTTCTGATTTTGGATTTTCTAGAATTGAAAATCAGAAGGTAGGAGAGTTTGCTGAAATGTCGATGTCGGCCTCCTCGATAATGGAGGCGTTTTGTGCTAAGATCCACCATCTAGTATCAGATTTAAGAACTAACCAAAACAATGATGCTCCTGCGAAAAAAAATGCAGGAATTACAATGTTTATTGATTAAATTTGGGCATATGTATAGCTAACGATAACGAATAACTTCAGTATACGCTTGCCATTTGTGAAGAAAAAAAAATTGAACTTTCGTAGCTTACATCCAGATGGCAGCAGCAGAAAGAAGAAACGTTCGGCTCGCTTCAGACACATTTCAAACATGGCCGAGCACAGGATAGAGCTTGGGATGAGTATCGCATGAGCGTCCAGTTAGTTAATAATCATGCTCTGTTAGGCTACAATGTCATGTTATTTTTCCCTGACAGCATATATTGCGTATTTTAAATAGCAATAGAATTGTTTTGGCTTTTTAGATTGAAAAATTAGTAAAATTGTCAACACCGCATGAGTCAAACAGACTTTAACGTTGCAAATGATGTCAGAAACACTTAATTAACAACGTACAAATTTGCAACCAAAATCTGGATTTCTGAATCCAGGCAGTAGTTTAGTTAGGTTTTTTTTGTTTTTAAATTCAGCCCTTTTTTAGTAGCATGTCGGTATAAAAATGTATTAATTTTTAATAACATATTTTTAGAATAATCTGGGCAAATAGAAATTAAACATTGAAGATTTTCGTAATTTTTCTTTATATTTTTATGACTACGAGTAGGCTAAGGCGTAAAAATGCCAATGGATCTCTGTAAAACACATGTTAAAGAAGGGAACTGGTCTGAAGGTGATAAGAAGGGGAAAATTTTTTCTTTATGTCAGCATGATTCAGTTTATAACGATGTGGGTAACAGGTTGGGGGAAAGAAGCAGCAAAATGAGTGGTTGGCATACGGTTTATAGCCACTGACTCATCCAAAGTCTTGATGAATGTTGAGCAGGAGCTGCAAGTGATGGAATGTGAGTACTGACGATGGTTGCAACTGCTATTGATTTCGATTTGGATGAAATCTAATACTAATTACCGGAATAGAATTTTAGATGAACATGTCACCAAGAATTGTATGAAATCGGAAATTCAAAATCATGATACAATAATAGATTTTGAAATGTTGTCATTTTGAAATTTTGTCATTTTGTATTCATCATAAAATCGATCATTTTTGATGCTCTCCAATTCAATTGCAGGATTTTTACACTTGTGTGATTCCATGATTCTGAAAAATCGTATTTTCATATCTGCCTAATTTCACGAACAATGTTTAGAGTTTTAGTGTTGCATTTCTTTCATTGCAAAAAAAATTACTATTCGTATTTCAACGATATTTTATGATGTCGAAATTTATTACAATTGTAAAGGTATTGAAGACATTTTTGTTTTGCAATTCCTTTTAGCCAACTTTTCATAGCGTGTTGAATGAAATATGGAAAGAGTTTTACCAAGGCCAAAGATTATGGATAAACTCATCGTTAATAATCATTAGGCGCATTCACAGTTTCTGTTTACATTGTTTTTGGTGTTTCTATAAACCGAGTGGACACTAAAACCAGCCATAAACAAGCACAAAACACCACATAAACAAAACCACGGTTGGAAAGGTTTATAAGCTTATTATGTTTTAGTTTTTAGTTTTACAACCAACTTCAAAATGGCTGGCACAAAATTGAGAAATCTCAAACTTTCCAATTGTCGTAAAGGAAATATGTTGTAAATGCAACCGAAATGTGAATTATCCAAATTGTATACATCATCACATATCCAATGACTTTTCAAAACTGAATGCAACCGTTTCCAATGGTGTTCCAACAATTAAATCCAAAAAATGAAATGTTAAGCTGAGGAATTTGTATCAACAATAAACAGGCTCAAAAACCAACACACTCACAGTTGTCCAAGTTTTTGCTTTCTGTCTTTGCCTGTTTATAAATTTATCAAAAATTACAGAAACCGAAACCGAAACAGAAACTTTGAAGGAATCTATTTTCAATTGATTTTCAATTAATTTTCAATTGATTTTAACTCATTTATGCAGCTTTTTTATGTGAATCTGAACTTTTTTAGTGTAAAATCGGGCCGAACATTTTCACAAAACGACATTTTGCAAGATGTCATTGTGTGAAAATGCGTGATCGTCTGCTGACCAGCGGTCACTGCCACGTCAGTGCAGCTGCTCTTTGCAGCTCCCTGTCGCCAGGTGGAGCTCCAGTCCGGGAAGTAGTGATAGGACAAGGGGGTAAGGACATGGACAACTGAAAGTGGTGCAGTGTGACCTGAAAGTCCCTAACCTGAACAGCGTGCTTAATGGTCGAATCCAACCATTCTCTGTGACTCTGACTCTAGGCTATTTTTGCGGCCTCAGCCTGTGTGAAACGATGGCCCTGTCATTCTTCGGAACCTCAGCTTTCCAGATGAACAATGCATTATTGCATGACTGTGAAAAGCGATTCTATTTTGCTGACCATGTGGTCAGCGGTTGGTATTAGGTCTGGCTGTGTATTACAGCGCAAGCACTGGGAAATTGTCGGTGTAAATATTAAAAAGAATGCAGAGGCATATTTTATCTCGACATGTCTGATGTGTGAATTTATTGTAACAAATATTGTAATGAATATCACCATAACAACTGACTACAATTAGTAATACCAATAATGTATACTACAACAGAAATGCACCAAAGCACTCAAAATAAAGGCCAATCAACAATATTCTGTCTGCCAATAGCAGAATCTGCATCCGCAGCCATTTTGTAATTTAAAATTCAGGCACATCTAAGCTTATAATTATGATATGAGTGTTATCTCTAGATAGTTAAAAATATATACTGTGTGTACTATGTACTGTATATCTATTATCTATGTATTTTTCATTCTGCTGACAGTTTTGTGAAATCTCGCTTTTCCGAATTTTAAATGACGACTAATTAAAGATTCTAGTGTGCAGGGGCAAGAGATTTATATCTGTTGTTTACTTTGGAGGTATGAATCAAAAGAAAATAAAGATTTTGAAAAAATCTTGTGAGAATTCTTGTGAAAATTCTTGTGAAATGGAAATGGAAATGCTTTTATTTCTCCTTTAATTTTAAAAGCGAGGACGCGTCTTTTAATTCCCACATGTAGGATGATTGGCTCGCTACAAAGCCAACTATTTAATACTGGTTTTGGTGTTTTTTCAGTGCTTTCTTTCCAAGAAATAAAATTAGAGGGTCGCCAAGTTAAATAGACTGTCTCTGGAACTAAAAACGTAAATTCTAAAATAAAAATTCTTTTTTTAAATGCAAAATATCGGAATTTTCTTTGTCTTTGTATTATAATAGTGTTGACTCATTTTTGTGTATTTTGTCTTATTATTATTTCCGTAATTTTTAATTACGGTTTGTTTTCGCCACAGCAGGGACGCAAAATCAAAGTCGTGTGTTTTTTCTCAGAACTCGCCATTACTTCAAATCGATTTGTTGCCAACTGTTGGAGATTGAACAAAAGAAGCAGTAGGGATCAGAAAATTGGTGCCTTCAGGAATTGGCAATCACATTGATGTCTGTTTAGTTCTGCTTGCTGCTTCAAACATACGCTATAATGCTTGTGGCTATTTGAAATGATGAGATTTTTTCAAGCACAGTCCACTTTGATTTCATATACCCGCAGTTTAATTTTGAGCATTTAAAAAAAAAAACGAAGAATCTGCAAATTCCCCCATGAAATATATTGCAAAATTGATGACTCATTTATTATTTCACACATTTCTACCATTTATTCATTCGACTGACAACCGAACGGATTTTATTCGAACTAAAATTGCCTTCAAATGATTTGCACAGTTTTTTTCTCCACAACATCACCTCATTCAGCACTTCGCTCGAACTCGAACAGGAACAGACGAACATCGCTATAGCACTATAGCGATCGTTCGCCTGACAAACCACTCGATCATCGCTATTTGCAAAACTAAGCTTTCGTGCTAACCTGGCTAATAGTTATCTTATCACACAGTTTGCGGCAGATACTTTTTATAAGGCAATTAAACGGATCTTAACACTATATCGAAAAATAGCGTAGCCAATCCGGTAGTTTTCCACAATTTTCGTTGAATATACGTCACCGACTGAAATGCAAATGGCGATCATCTCGAATTGTCGCCATTTGCATTTCTCCGCTTCGTAGACGTGTGTGAATCAAATGCAGCAAATACAACAACATGATTGTTTTGACACAGTAATGTGAACAACTGCTTTGGTTTGTGTGAAAACTAGAATACATTTATAGCGTAAGTCTGTGTTTATATACGGAAAAGTGCATCGCAAATACACTTTTTCGCTACACTATTTATAACATAAAGCAAAGTATAATTATAAGGAAACTGTGTATCTACTGTATTTACATTAAAGAAAAAAAAAATCTGTATTTCTTTTTTCCACATTTGCTGTGGTGTCGCTTCAATTTCTTTGACTAAGAACTTGAGAACGGCGAAGTTGATGGTGTGTTTCTTGCATATATACTTTGCACTTAAAAAGCCATCCCTAGGGTTTGTAGAATGTGTGTGCATTTCGTGCATGAAATTAGCTGCTACTCTACTCCAAAGTAATTTTTCATCATTTTTTAATGATTTGTTATTACTGTATTATTATTAGTGAATTTCTAAGAGAAATTCTAGTGAAAAAGTATAGTATTTGACGAGCACGAATCGCTCTCGTTTTCTTCGCTGATGAAACGCTCATATTAGAATCATAATAAATGTGGCGTTGAATTATAGCACAGTCAACATCAATTGCTTTAGTGGTACATGAAATGCAAGTCCATACAAAGCTCCTAGATCCAACATCTCATTACTAATGAATCATGTTTGGTGAATAAAATAATCATGCTAAATAATTGATGACTTCTCTGCACCACTCAAATGTAACCGAGCAATGTCACCCTGGAGAGATGGAAAGGCAACAGAACATCGCAACTTCATTTAACTATAATTATGTATATTTGATTTCATTTTTTCTGCCAGAAGTAGTTATCAATCGGGAGCTGGATGTAATTGTTTCGGAGCGATGGCAATTACCGAGTGATGCAGTTGTTGGAGAAAAACCAGCGCTTGCGATCAGCACAATGCGACCAGTTCGAATAGCACAGCACAGGCCAAATCAATACATGCCACTATGCCAGATACGCGAAAGCTACAATATTATCTAGAAATATATATTTTCTGGCACAAAATAGCTATCAATTGATTTCGCGTTTTTATTCCATTTTTTTTTTTTTTTTTTTGTTTTGTTTTTGTTTTTGTTTTGTTTTATTTATTACATGTGCAATTCTGTTTAAAAAAACAAAACAAAGCATTTCGATTTGAATTTTTTTTTTTTTTTAGTTTTCTGGTGTCAGAATTTAAATGACCAGCTGTTACAGCTCCCAGGCCGGAGATATCTTTGTCGTGATATGGAAAAAAGGAGGAATTACAAGTAGAAGTCAATTGATTTATGTGAATAGTAGAATACTGTAATTGATAGAATAAAACCATATGGCATCATGTTTTAGAAGCAATTTTTAGTATTTGAGGTATATATATATATATATAATTAAAAACAAAAACGTATAAACAGAAAAATCAAGTAGATATTATAAAAATTAATAAAATAAAAATTAATTTTTTTTTTATTTCTCGTCACACGTTGCGTGGGATCTCGTAATTCCCTTCAAGTAGACTCATCCGCTCCTCCCAGAATGCAGTCGGTTCGTGTTCACTAAACGAAGCACCGTACCTGCTGTGACTGAGCTGTGCTTGCCAATGGCGACTGTGAATGTTCACTGATGAATTTCCGTTTCATTAAGAAGCAATAAGAAGCAAACCTGACGTTCGTTTGTTAATATTTCACATTTTAATATGTAACTTTACATTTTACTGGTAAGCGCTTTGAATTTATTCTCGATAATCGTGAAAGAACAAAATATTGAAATAATTTCTTTAAATTTTTTGTTGCCCTTATTTCACACCGAAATTCGTTGTAGTTTCGAATTTCAACAATTTGTGATTTGATTTTTGAATTTGTTTAAAGTCGTTTATCCGATATACGATACTCTCTAATTTTTCTTTTGATCTTTGTGTTCTAATTGTATAGCTAATGAAATTCAAGTGGAAAAATGAAGGGCTTTTTACATGATTGAATTTAATTCTGGCTGAACACTGTAGTGATTTTCTAGTCTACTTAATCACATTATTACGGCGCATTATCTTCGATGTCGATTTTGTTTTTTTGTTGTGAGCAGCACTTTTTTTTCTTCTTTCTTTTTCTAGTGGCAATATAGGCAGGTAGTACTGAGAGCGAACCGGGGCCCCGGAAAATAATAATAATAATTCCGGGTCTGTTGAGATGACAGAAACTGCTTGTAGATATAAATTGTTATTTTTTTTTAAATTGTGAAAAATATATCCGAACTCATAGAAAAATAAGACCAACTTTCTCTCGCCTTATGTATATACAAGCAAGAAGTAAGAAATAACAAGGTGTATTGTGGGAATGAAAGTAGAAAGTAGAAATTCGAAAATGACAGTAGGCGCATTCAATTGTCTCATTTTTGAATGTAATCGTTTATTTTTTCCAAACTTGATCTGGTTACGAATGCTTCGATGACGTTATCGTCATCAAAACGTTCGTAATACCTTGTTCGCATCAGAAAGTTTGGGCTAGCTTAAACTGTAAATCTAGTTCTAATTGTTGGTGCGAATGCAACTAGCCTAGAATTATCTGGTTTAAAAATTTTTAAAAATTTAACTTGTGCTGTTATTTTTTTTTTGATAGATCGACGGGATTTAAATTGAAAAAAATGTTGTATTTAATGTTGTTTAGTTAAAATGGCTTTTCGGATGCAGCAACTGGTCTGGTTGGCAACTAGAATAAAGTAGCTTAAAGAGTGGCGTGTAACTTTTAGTAAAATGTACATGTTAAATTTGACATTCGACTGGTTTAAAAAAGATAAAGCAATGCAAATGCGCTTACGTGCAAAAAGATAAACAATCGCAATTACTCGTAGAAATCGTTAAGTTGAATTCACTTATTGATTTTGCTCATATAATGCTGAACGCAGCAGTCGGTCAGTCAATCGATGAATGAGTCCACACTGGGACTGGGATAGTGTGATTCAGGTAAAACTGGTATTACAAGTGTTAGATCCCACATTGGCGATTTGAAATGGATATTTTTGTGCTAGTGATGCTAGCTTTTGAAAATGCAATATTGCTAGTGTGTGAGGTGACAGTTTTTTAATATCCCCAGTGTCGTTTTGAAAGCATATTTTGTGGCGATATAAGTCAATTTCCCGAAGGGAAATTATCTGCAAGTGCAATAATATCACGACTGCTAGGCAGATTGTCGATAATTTGCAGCGCTAGAAGAATTCCTCACTTTTCCGCACGAGGGATTTGTTCTGCCAAGAATCTCAACTATTTTGCAAATGCAAATTGTCGACAAACCGTCTAGAATGAGTTAGTTGTATTCGAACGATTATTCTGTGGGTAGTCTTGTCGAGGGAGTTCACCACTGATTTCCCATTTCGTTGAATATTAAAATGTCGATTTTTTTTCCATTTTTATTGGTTTCCTAACCGAGCTTTTACGTTATTACACAGTTTGGGCCATGCACTTTTCCTTTAAAATTATAGTCAGTTTTACGTTATAAATATTGTAACGTAAAAATGTAAAAGTTCAGTTTGCGCTCGCGCTTTCACGTTACAGTTATAAAAGTCGACGTACTTTACAAAGTCACGTGATTTCCGAAACTAGCAACTGTTTCTTATGTTAAATATAGATACGATTTCTGTTTTAACTAATTCGAAACAATGTCACAACTTCATTATTGCGAATTGAAATGATTTCCAAAGGAAACCAATGAGATAAACAGTAACGTGTGCTCTTCTTGCGAATGAAGTGGAGAATTCAAAATGGCGGCGAACGAGGTCATTGCAAATCGCAATTTTTGGTCAGTGACATCGCAGTGACGTAAATAGTGGAAAATTACCGGATTGGCTACGCTATTTTTTGATATAGTGTAATCTTCGTTAGACTTATGAGTTTTCCATTATAGTTATAGGCATAACGGGGGTTTTTATAACGTAAAAGTACAAGGCGCAAATGCCAGAGAATTAGTGATTCGCAATAAACACATCCGGAACGCGTTTTGATCATATTTTTTTTGCAATCGATATTTTAATGAGCACACATTTAGACACCTAACAAGAAAATCTGCAGTATCATAAGCCTTTGTTTTGTCATTGGTAATTTTTGCTCGGAATAATTTATTCAAGAGCAAGAGTTTATCTGTCATCTGCTTAATTCTCGTGAGATTATCGCTAATTACAGCATTCGCTCTTGATTGGTTGGTTCTTGTTGCGTGACAGAATGGAATATAAAATCAAAATTTTAGTCGGCACCTTGAGACACAACTATCTCGTAATTTTGAGGTCTGGACTGGAAGCAAAATGTCGATCTCTCGACGACTGCAAATCTGCTTCCCAACCGCAGATTTGCATTCCAATTATTTCCCGCTTTCCAACACTTTGGCTTGGAAAATAAAGCTTAAGTCACTGTGCATTTATTGGTTTTTGCTGCCTTCGTCCATGATTCGAAAAAAGCCAATATCTGATTAATTAAATCAACAAGTTGCATAAAAATAATTCAATTCTAATGATTTTAACTACACAGTTTGCGACAAGCATTTTTTCCTTATAATTACACTTTGTTTTATGCTATAAATAGTGTAACGAAAAAGTGTCAACTGTGTATTTGCGGGGCACTTTTTCGTTTTTCGTTATGCTATAAATGTATTCTAGTTTTCAAACAAACCAAAGCAGTTGTTCACATTATTTGTGTCAAAACAATCATTCGTTAGACTTGTGAGTTTTCCATTATAATTATAGGCATAACGGGGTTTTTATAACGTAAAAGTACCCGCCGCAAACTGTAGTTTTTATTATTTGGTACAAAATGAGGCTAATCTTACTCAAATGTCACAACAAAAAAGATTTTCTACTAAAAAAAAAATAAAAATAAAAATAAAAATTCGAATTACTTTTAGGACAACTTTTGATCGAATTTGAAAAGTTGTTAAGAAATGGAGATGATATTACTGCTCGTTCTAAAATGCTTTACAAAGAGGTTGAAGAAATGAAACATTATCACAGTGTGTAAATTGCTTTCAGAAAAGGAGGGTGGAATGGGACACAACAAGACTTTGGGCTGTATGATGTTGGTGGCTGGGGAAGAATATTATTGGATTAAGTGATGAAATTATGTTGACTGTGGAAAGCACTAATGCATTGTAAACTGCAAGATGAAATTACAGTTGCAAAATAGGTGCAGTAAAAGCTTAGGCCCGTGTCACGGGAAGTTGCAAGAATCTGTTTGAGAGATAGACTTGGTCAAAATGAGAAGAAAAAAAATAATAAAAAAAAAAAAAATGAAAATTGACCTTTGCCTTCGTTTTCGTCTTCGTGTAATGAATTTCGAGAGAAAATGGGCTGTTTTGCATTGCATGGTTTTTATGTTGGATTCTGTTTTCCTCTTGAGCATTTTATTGATTGGTTGAGTACATTGCACTCACTAGGGTTGGTAAAGCAACGAGACTAAAAATAGATAGATAGAAATAAAGTAGAAGATGAGGAAGAAGACCTGCTTGCTATCGATTAAGACCTCTCCAATATGGCAGTCAAATGGCAGTCAACTATAAATCGTAATGCAATCATCATTTTCAATTACCCGACCGTTTTATCTTTATCTTTATCTTTTCTTGTGTATGGCAGACGAGGACGGGAAATTCAAATCAAACTTGTTTTATGAAAGCAAATGTGTTAAGCGCATTGCCTTCTCTCGTGGTAAACACATTTATCTGGATTTTGCTCTGCTGTTCGCCATCTTGGATTTTCGATAAGAATTAAGATTGACGACGAAAAACGAAATGAGAATTTCGAAATTTAGTGTACCAATAATTAGCATAAGTATGACCTAGTGGAAATTGGGATAACGTAACACAGAACACGAAATGTTAGAACGTTGATTAAAATTTACCGTAAATGATTATTTTTTGTTTTGTTTTGCTAATTGGCACGACTCGAGAGTGATAAGATTTTGGAGCGAATAAACGGAGTCGAGGTCGAGGTCGAGGCGAGAGATTTATTTGACTAGTTTTAGCGCGAGGCAAAGTGGTTTTCGTTTCGATAATGTCCGTTGCAGTGTAATCTGACAGGAAGTTGTGCTCGCTCAAACTGCGTGCGATGCAATGCAGTTGCCAGTGCGCCGTACACATTGATTTGCCATAAACAAAAGCCAGGCACAAACGCTACGTTTTTACTCGCTGCTATCAATCATGCGACTGGAACTTATAAGCCAATAGTAAATTTCAAGCCTGCACGTGCCAGCGAAATAGCTAAAACCAGCCCGATGCCGAAACCGAAACCGATGCCGATGCCGATGCCGATGCCGATGCCGATGCCGATGCCGATGCCGATGCTGATGCCGATCCGAGCCCTTTATAGAAATTCAATTTAGCGACTCTTCAACTTTACTGCTTTAGCATAGTAAATTGTCAAAACTCAAAATTTATCTCCGACATATTTATTACAACTTTTCTATTAAATTAAATTAAATCAAATTAAATTATATGGTCTACACAGTTAGTTATTCTCCTATTCTTTAGGATCGGTTGATCCATGTTCAACTGCTGTTTACATGGAACTATTCTTCAATTTTCTTGTGATGCTTTGATTTTGGTCCTGGCGTAATGGTTTACGGAAATATCGAACAATTATTTTATTTCTTGCACTTGTCGTAAGCAAACACATTTTATTAGATTGACACAAAATGGGGGGGCTAAAAGCAGAAGAAACACTTGTCGTGGCGTTTAGAATGTTAAATCAATCGTGCGTTCGTTTGCTCGCTGTTTCCACAGAAACGAGCGCAATTGCGGAAATGACGTCACGTTCACTGACAGGACACAGATGTCACGCGACTATTTGAATTGAATGCACTGCGCCTAGTGTTTTAGGTTTTACAACTTCCTACTTCGTTTTATTTGCTATTTTTAACGAGAAAAAAAACGCAAATGAATTCGGTTAAAAGAAAAGAATAGATCAAATTACAGAATCGTTTTGCACGCTCTGGTGGCAATTTTGTGCGCTACGTGGTAGGCAACAAGTAAACGGCGCATTACAATGCCTATTAGTTGTGCTGCTTTTAGGTGTCACAAAATTTATTTACCGGTATCTGTTTATTTATTAAACGATCGAATCAAAAACTACATTCAAAATATACTAGTGCAATTACCAACAATTACCAAGAGATGGCAAATTCCTTAGCAACCCCATTTAAAACATGCAAATTTCTTAGAAATCCCATCTGAAACAGGCAAATCCTGTGAAAACTCATCTGAAACAGATAAATCCATTGGGAAGTAAATCACACTGAAAAGTAATTCTTTGAAAAGAAAATTTCATGGATTCTTTCAGAAACCCTTAGATATAAAATTATAATTAAATACATTTTAAACTTGAATGCATTGTCATGATATATTTTATACAAAATACATTATTTCATGCATCAATTATATAATAAAAACTTGGAAATCTTCCCTGTAGAAATCTCTTCCTGAAAATCTTCCATGTTGAACTCTCCCTCGTGGAAATTAAATTCCATGAAATCTCAAACGAATATGCATTACGAAAATCAAGTTATAGTTTGATTTAAAACTTTAAGATCAAATTTAAAGTTTTAAGTCCAAACTTAGAAAAAAATTTATTTCATGACGATTAATTTTTGATTTTTTATACGTGGTGTAAAAAACACTGGAGGAATTCAAAAATGAACTTAGTTTTTTTAAAATTCAATGTATATCCTACGTAGCTGCGCTGGCAAAAATATAGAAGAAAAAAAAGGATTTTTTGTTTTTTGACAAAAAAAAAAGATAACCACAATTCGAATCAAAAAGATATCTACACCATCAGAAAGAGCGTGAAATACCACATCAGAACCATTTAAATCGGTCTGTTTTTGCCGTGAAATGTCTCGAGGCACAAAAAGAGATAACCCTTTAAAGTGGAGTAGAATTCTAAGGATGAAACTTTCCATAGAAATGAAATAACTCTCCAGCAAAAGCTTGGAAATTCCACAGGATTGTATAAAACGTTTAGACAACCCTTCAGATGGTAGTGATACAAACTTCCATCAATTCTTTTTTTAAATGACTCCAACAATGATAATATAATTAACTATTTAAGTACAATGCTAAAACCAACTTCATCTTTAAGAAATATAAATTTCTAATATTAAACCCAGACATGAGATCGATCATAAGGTTTGACAAAATTCAGTAAAATATAAAATTATTATTTTGGAAGAAAATTATATCAGAAACATGGAAATTGGTCTGCTTTTGACCGAGAACCGAAATGGGCAAAATTTAGGCCTATGCAATTTGTAGTCAAATTTGCCGCAAATCGTCTAAAAAGAAACGTACTTTTCTGCACTGAATCAAAAACGCAAATGAATTCGGTTAAAAGAAAAAAATTTCAAATAAATTTGACGTGCACAAGACGAGACGAATTCATCAAACTAGTCAAATATTTCTATTTTTGTTCATTTTTTTGTTTTATATTTTCTAAAAACCGGCTTTACCAATATCGGTTGAGTTTTTTGCCGACATTAAGTGCAGCTTTTCAAAATCAATATTATACATAGCGTCACGTAATGTGGATAGAAGCAGACCAGAACTTTCACTTGAAACAAAATTGGTTGAAATTTAGAAGAATTTAAAATTTCAATAACTCAAAACTTCAATTTTTGCTTACGTTCTGCACATTGGAAATGTCGTACATACTATTGGAATAAAAAGGCAAAGCAAGATGAAAGTTTTAGATGTTTAAAACAAAATAAATAGGACTTTCTAAAGGATAAAGAAACAAAACAAGAAAACAAAATAGGTGCGTTCAAATTGGTTAAGCAAAAACTTAAATTTGCTTAAATGGCCTAAACTAAATATAATAGGTAAAATAAATGACTTACGGTTGAACGCTCTAAAAAGAAATTGTGACCGTCATCCGGTCATTGGGGCAAAATGGTGGACGTCCTTCACTGCCTAGCGCCATTAGGTGGCATTGCAGTCACCGGAAGTCGGTGTTGAAGGACTTGGGCACCGGAAGTTGACTCCGTGGTTCCAGATGACAAGGAACAGGAGTCTCGCGTTGACCATGATGAAGAGTGGTTGTAGTGACCACGTCTCCACGATTCCTGGCCATGCACGGGAAGACGTACTGATAAGTGTGGTGGTATTCTCGTCCACTGGGACCTGAGCGTCTCCGCCGCGTCTTGCCTTTATAGGCGAGACAACAATGACAATTTGCCTTCACTGGCCACATGGTCAGTGTTTGACTTTGAAGGGACTGTACACATAGTCCCTGCATGGGAAATGCATTCTAAGAGCACTAGCCCCTAGACAACCATTTAATAAAGCCATTTAACAAGTATAGTGCTGTCTTTTGTGTGATTTCTTTTAGTGTGTGTTGTGTCCAGCATCCTCTGGTCATGGTAACTGGCCCAAACACTCACAAAATGTTATCAAATGTAGATTGTAAAAAAGCACACATCATGTTAATCACATGCATTGAAAATATTAACCTGTTTTTAGCCTAAATAAGGCTTTTCTGTATCAGCTAATTCTTCTACTCGCTACACTATTGTTTTCATCACATCATCTTTTTGGTCGGCCGCCATTTTATTGCACACTAAAATGCAGTAGAGAGAGATAGAGAGAGAGCACACATTTTACTTAAGATGAAAATTAAGACAAATAAGTTGCCCAACTTCTTGCTTAGAGTTAAGCAAAATAAAAGGGGGCTCATTTAAGCGAAATATGACTTAAAGAATGTCATATCCTGAAATGAAAACAAGGCTATCAACTTAATATAGTTAAGTAGAATTTTCTTAACCAATTTGAATGCACCAAATGTCATTTTTTGAGTCATTAGCTAGATCTAGCTGTGTTTTTGAAACAAACAAGTTAATTAGTGGATTGAGTTTTTTTTTTTTTTTTTTTTTTCTTTTATTTTATTTATATTTTTTGCACACTGGATAAACAGTTGCTTCCTGGCAACGTGACTATATGTTGGCATTTTAATAAGCTACCATGACAGTGACAGTGACAGTGTCAGTGACGATGTGATGCAGTTGCGCAATGATATTTTTGCAAGCGAGTCGAGCTATTGATCGGCGATTTGGGCATGTGTTTTGTACCGTATCTTGCAATGGACATTTCTAATTGCATTCCGTTGTGAGGAAGGGGTCCTCGGTCCGCGGTTGTATCGATCGGTTGCAGTTGCCGGCACAAATCTGTGTCGGACATATTTGTCTTATTGGCGTAGACAATGGAGGCCATCCGTCATCATTTTGCTGGCACATTGCACGTCATAGAGTTCTCATTAGCGGCTCCGTGGACGTGGACGAGTGTGTGCACCTGTTCTCTTCTGTTCTGCAGTGGAGTTTACAAGCGGTCTTCAGTCGTGTGTTGATTGTAGCTGGATGAGTTCGTGCTGCACGCAACCGACCGTGCGTCTGTTATTATACATGTTTCAGAATGGAAGCTTAATTTATGGTCTCTAATTCTTACCATAGCAACAACATTTCTATGTTTGTACAAACACGCTCGAATGATCATTATAGAAATAACACTCGATTAAATTTCTCATTAGCTACGAGTTACTTAAAAAAAATTTTTTACCAAATTTTAATTTAAATCCACTTTTACTAGCTACATCTATTTGTACGTTTGACATTTAGCAGGTGGGAGTGCACGCTGCAATATACCCAACCTTGCATTTGCACCACAGAAAAACCCAGTTGGACTGTAAAGGAATGTGAAGGACATGAATCTGCATTTTATTTCTCATTTACACGCGTTTGTATTGTAGTTTAATCCTTTATGTAAGTTTTAGCCACGAGGGGGCAGCTTTTCACTCTCGATTTCGTGTTTTGTGACCAAATATGTAAGTTAATTCTGCCTCCACACCGACTAGGCTTAATACTGCTTAACTTGTGTGTTCTGTTGAGTTGAGCGTTGTTTTACAGTGAACTGTAACAGGGCCACTTTCGGTCGGTTTAATACCACAGATCACAATACTACGATGCAGCCAATCAGAAATAACTTGACCTTCGTCGTGGAAATTGGATGAAGGTCCTCGTTTTCTGATTGGGTATACCACTTGGGTGGTGTACTAACTGTTGGAGTTAACTGCACACCCGTTGCATTGCATCGCTTTGCGTTTGCGTTTGCTTTTGATTGTGTGGCATGACTTTGTGTAGCGTTGCAGTTGCAGTTGCAGTTGCAGTTGCAGTCGTTTAGACGTGTGATTTTTTTAATGTGTAATTGAATGGGCGTTAGAACGTCTGCTACCAGGGAAAAATAGCATTGCATTCTAGCCTTTAATCTATCTTAATCGGTCCCGAACTGGCTGGCAACCGAGTGCAGACTGAAAATTCGTTTTGCAGCACAAGTTTTTGTTCTCCACCACGGGGTATTTCCCTCTGTCGCTAGACATTTCGTGCAGACACATTATTTTTTAATATTTTTTAATATTTTTTAATATTTTTTAATATTGACGTTTTATTGGTGGAAATGGGGACGTAGCTGCAGAAAATAGAATTTCAAATGCAGAAGTTGAAATTGGCAATTGTATCCACTTCCATAGAAGAGCCTATTTGCTCTTGTTTTTGTCTTTACAGCGCTGTGCTGATTCGCGAATTCTCCAGAATGGGATCCGGGAAGCAGCATTGAATGGTTGACAATAATGTAGATACTAAATCTTGGGGAGAGGAAAAAGAAAAAGAAAAAGAAAAAGAAAAAGGAAAAGAGAAAGTAAGAGAAAAAGAAAGAAAAACCAAAACCATAAGTCTTTTAAAGTGGAAAGGAAAATGTACTAATGCGATGATATAAAGAATTTGGAATTTTTTTTTATTTTTTTTATTTCTTTCTTTCTTTTCCTGTGACAGTTTCTAATTGGCAGACTGGTGAAAAGAAATCAATGCAATGCTGTCACTGGCACCTTCTTCCTTCTAAAATGTATATCTTCTATCTTGTGATAACATGCGAGCTTAAATTCAGCTAAATCCCTAGATTCCCGAGGGATTCACATTCGCCTAACCAACCAACCAACCCATCCAATCATACGCCTTCATTACTGTAATTAATACTTTTCATTTTCATCACACTCTTAAAGATGCATCATGATAATCATCAAACTGATGAAATCTGTGCATTATCCTTCCGTGTTCTCTCTCTCCCTCTCGTGTCTTGTTATTCCCTTCTATATCTAAAGGGCTTAGCACTTCCCTCGAACGTGTTTTGGATTGTAATGAGAGTCCAGTGCTATGGGATTTACGTGTAAATCTGCGGGAGGATATAAAATGTGCGGTTTGCATGGCAACTCGATGCCAGCAGTTGCATTCGATTAGCGCAAGTTGTTGTACATTCTCAACATTTTCCGCCATTTTTCTGCTTCAAAAGAGGTTTTATTAAAATCTACACTTACTACAACCATTTTTTACAAATTGTTTACAAATTCTCAATCAATTAGAATTAATACACTACACTGTAATTAATTAATTTTTTTTTTCAATGATCCAATCATCTATCTGCATATGTGCTTCTCGAATTTCCTATGGAGGTCAAACTGACCTGCTGCCATATAAAGGAAGTGAATCAATAACAATAATATCATTGAGCAACATTCAGGGCAATCTAGACTGTTGATCTTTATTCAGTCTTGTATTTTGGATCAATAATAACGTTTGTTGACTCTGCACATTAATTTCTATAGTGTGTATCGTAAATCTTCATTTAGACATGAGATGTTAGGCTGCTTGAGAATGAGAACGGAATTACTGATTAAAAGACATCAATTGTCTGTGGAGAGACTCAGTCACAAAATTCAATCGATATCAATCATTCCAGAGCTGCGTAGTGTCTAAAAACCTTTAGTCTCCTTTCTGAGAGTTTTTTTTTAATTTTTTTTTTAGGATGAATACTAAAACATAATTGTAAACACAAATAATAAAACAGCTGAAACTGAAAAGTAAGCAGAAAACGCGGCAAAAAGAAAGCACAATAGAGGTTTAGCAAGTACGGTTTTTATATGTACAATTTATAACTTATAAAGTTACAAGCTATAAGTTTAGTTATAAGTCCATCCGTTTGGCGAAAGCCTTTTTAATGCATGAACATATAAAACGGAAGAAAAATTTTTAAAACAGATATGTTTTTTTTTTTTTTTTTTTATGATTAATCATGCCTGCATTAGTTTTCTAAATAAATATGACACTTTTACATGACCCCTGGCATTGACCGTTAATTCTTTACTAGTAGCATAACTTATAATTCTGTTTTATAAGTTGCATTCTGAACGTATAGATGTATAAACTTATAACTTATTTAAAGTTAAAAAAGCGTAATTGCCAAATCTCTATTCTAAGAAAACAAACAGTTTGAAAAATCCTTTTTGAGGTGGTGTTTCGTTAATGAAAATCTGATTTAACGCCACCAAAGTTGAGGAATGTTTAGTTAAATCACTGTGCAAACACACACACACACACACTCACTCACAACTCAGAGTTGAACCGAGCCGAGCCGAGCCGAGCCGAGCCGAGCCGAGCCGAGCCGAGCCTATTGAATTTTTCAAGTTAAGATCGGTTGTGCGAGTAATCTGTGCGCTGTTCGCTCGTTTTCATTAATATTTTAATTGTCTCGTGCAGCAAGATGATATAATTGTAGCTTGTATGGTTTGGAGGATTAGGTTGGCCATTCTCTATGCAAGCTGTGATGACGACGACGACGATGAAGATGATGATGATGATGATGATGATGATGATGATAATGATGATGTGCCACATGTGATTTGCATTTCTAAACATGCTTCGTGTTTTGTTCAGGCTCTTGTGGATTATCATGGGAAACAAGTTTAATGGCAATTAATGCGTAGCCAGATTTCTAATTATGCCACAGATAATGATAAGGTCATTATAAAACGAAACGAAACGAAACGAAACGAAAGGCCCGTAGTGTTGATGGTGAATAACAGACCATCTGCTTTATACAATAAAGAAATAGAGTTGATTAAAACATGAATGTTTGTGTATGTTTTATTCGCTTTTTTATTCCTTGTAATGACTGCATATAAAATGCAATGACACACTCGTTCACCTTTGAACACAAATAGGAAACAGAATATAGATGGAGATGGAGAAGGAGAAGGAGAAGGAGAAGGAAGGGAGTCAGGGAGAGCAGCATTTTGATTATGAAATATTCAGATGGATGGAAGGAAGGAAGGAAGCCGTTACTTTGCATTCATAATTGGTAGAAAAAGGGAGAAGCCGAAATATTTGTGTGTCATATCCTGCAATGGTGCAGAGAAGAGAATTTATTTCTAACAAATGTAACAGTATTGGCAATAACTGCGACGTGTCACAAGGCACGAGGGGAGAGAGAGAGAGAAAGAGAGAGAAAACCGTTTCCGATTTTCAAATGGCACTGCACTGCACAGACCCTGAAGAAATCGAAAACTACGAAAAGGAAACCTAAAAGGAAAGGGGAAATGAAGCTGAATACAACTACGGTCTGCCGAGCCGAGCCGAGCCGAGCCGAGCCGAGCCGAGCCGAGCCGGCAGGTACAGATATCTCGATGCTAAATTCGAACTGAAAAACAATAAAAAAAATGTACCAAATTTCTCTAACGTTAGACTTAACTGTGCCATGTTGCAAGGAAACTCACTGGAGACAATATTTAAAAAAATTAATTTGTGAGGCTAATTAATGTGACTGGTTTGTCTGAAATGACTTATCAGACACTTATCAAACAAAAGGTCGTCATGACATAAATGGGAACGTTTACCCGACATAATGTTATGTGGAATTTGACGTTCTGAATTAAAGTCGCCCTCGATTGTAGGTCGTGGCAAAAAATTGCATTTGCAAATATAAGCCGTGATCTTTAATCGAAGAAATACGGTAGGAGACCCACAATTCTTTTCGCACTCAGGCCTTGTCTTGGATGAGGCCAGCCCTGTATACATCCAAATCTGACTTAAGTCATTTCGATTTCTTTTTTCAACATATATGAAAAGGCACCACCTATTGATCAATTTGGCAAAAATACATAAACAAAATTGTAGATAGAGGTTGTCACAGTTTAAAACAGAAAAATTATTCACTTGTCAACTTAACACATGTGATTTTTTTTCTTTCTAATTTGCACAAAAACATGAATTTTTTAGAGTTTCATATTTTATATAAATTTGTTAAAATGTTATTACCAAATTCATTTTCATCAAATGTTTAAAGTATTCACTAAACAAACACAGTATCCAACTTAACAATGTTTATTCGTAACGATTTAAAAATATTCTTCTAAAACCCAAGCATTTTAAAAAACATTCATCCAAAAAACAAACATTTAATACTAAAAACTTCTATTTTAATTTTGGTTAAAATATTTAGTTTTAAAATGACAAACAAAATAAACCGTGTTGTTTTACTCCAAAAGCCTTTTGACCGTTACGGCTCATCTTGTGGTTTATAAACCAAATATTTAAAAAATGTAATATATATTCTCCCAAAAACCAAGCTTTATTTAAATATTAATCCAAAAAACAAGCATTGTTCTAAAAATATAATTTGCTTAAATATTTGTTTAATAACCATTTTGGAAGGTTTATCCAAATAAGTCATTATGGTGATTAACTTATCATTTCACGATGCAAATTAGATCACTTATCTACGACTTTAAGACATTTCAGATTAATTACTATTGAATTTATATGTAGCTTATCAAAGTGATTTACACGAACTATTAAATTAATTCAGATTAGGATAAGTCATGTTTGGATTTTAACTTTGAATTTGTCTAATGATTTCTTAGTCTGACTGTGTAGTCAAGTTCTGACATGGCTAGGTTGGCCACCAGTTAAATTCCACTTAATAATCATCTGTCATTAGTAATGACATCTTGGATCAGCTGATTTGGGTTTAGCCTACTATTTTAAGGGTGAATAGACAATAGTTAATAAATTATAGGGCATGATAATTAGTTTCGTGCATAAATCATCACAAAAATAATGCAGTTGCGCTTAATTTTCGGAAAATATAATTACGGAAATGCAGACTTTGGCAACATGTTGTTATCTAGTTTCAACTTCAGAATAAGCGTTTTTACTAACGTCACAATGCAGTGCGCTGCCGGGCTAACCAGATCTACTGGACGATTTAAGTGTTTACGCAGAAACAATAGAGTTTGCGGACATGATGTTGTGAGAGTGGATGGATGCCATGGGTTATAACCATCTTTATTATGCGTATCTTTAACATGTCAATCAATCGATGAAGCTCAAGTTCAAAACTGCAGGGTTAACCAATGGTCAGTGAGGTCAGTGTTTGCCTATTGTCCGAGCCATGAGATGTTTACGGTACTGGGAACGTTGTATCGGTCAGTTTCCTAAACACCAGCATGGTGACGAGGAGTGCCCAAAGAACCAAGACCTTAGTCGGGAGCTGGTTGGTGTAAGACTCTCTCCTTGACAGGAAGTTGGTCCCTTTTATAGGGGCACTCTGCACTATCCCGGAAGTACCGTGCTATTGGTTGATGATGGATGATGTCATCAACCGTCAACTCCTCCTGGCAAGGGTGGGTTGTACTAATGACTATTGGGAATATGGTTGACCACGATCGGTAATCGGCCACAATGTTTTCCTTATAAAAAGTTGTTCACCTTACGGTGTTATGATAAGGTTATAAACTAGGTTGCGCCAAGTTCCACAAACTCTCTAGTTTGCCGACATGACTTTTTCCCTACAAATGTCCATCCTTATTGCCTTTGGCATCATAAGCATGAAGAAAATGCATTTTTATGTTTATTTTCACTTAGCCATTTGGGGGTAATATTGCACGTTGAAAAATGTGACGGTTACAAACAAAAGGTCGTTTTAGATGCAAGCTTGTTTTTCTAATAGGCTGAACAAACCCTACACCGTACATTTAGAATTTGTGTGAATGCAACAAGCTATTTTTTGGCTTTTGTGTTTTTATGCTTTCATGTGGGCATAGCAAACCGTACAAAAGAAAATGATCTACAAGCGGCACGCACACCGGAAACGGTAAATGTTGCTTCTTGCTATTCAGGAATAAGGTAATTTGAAATCCTCACTAATGCAAAAAGTGAATCAGTGATTCTGATTTGCCACGGCCAGCCACAAGGAGCTTGTCAACTGAGTGGGTTTGATCATCTGCATCTTGCAGCGAAACAACCGCACATTCTGCTTGTTTAGCGCTTCACTTCTATTACCTGCTTTGTGTTTAATGGGAATAAATTACCGTAGTTCTTCGATTAAAAGTTGCGGTTTTTATTACAAATTGCCTCTTGGCCCTGGCTACTATACGAAGCAGTGGCTGTTTTTCAGTCTTTTTATTTTGAGATTCAAATCATACATAGAACAAACGTTACAGCTGTGAAATGAACGTAGAATGTTTCTTCCGAGTTCATTTTCGTTTACTTGTGGCCCGATTTTTAGCTGCGGCTACTATTCGAGGGTGGCTTTTAATCGATGAAATACGGTATGTGCTTTTAAAGT
The DNA here is from genome assembly GCA_034683725.1 of Strigamia crassipes. Taxonomy (NCBI): domain Eukaryota; kingdom Metazoa; phylum Arthropoda; class Chilopoda; order Geophilomorpha; family Linotaeniidae; genus Strigamia; species Strigamia crassipes. The sequence goes on along the minus strand of JAQFXT010000864.1, from coordinate 2,121 downwards.
CAAAAGGTTAATATGACTGATCTGGCTGACTTATGGGCGGCTGAAAGTGACATTATTTTTATCACAGGTAAAGTCAGATTATGGTCTGAAACATATCTTTTGACCGATCTCTTGACTTGTATCAGCCATTCAATACCGATCCCAATTTTAACTGGAACTAAAGGCACATCAACTAAAAATAGAATTCTAAGAAAAAGAGCAGGTTTAGGAACTTGGACAAATGATGAAGTAGGAATTGTCCATTATTTGACTGAAAAGCCATTTTTAGGAACTTACGTAATTTTTTTGCGTATGTTTAAAATTTTTATGTAATTTGTTTGCGTTGCATTAAACATTACAACAATAAGGATGTGATAGTCAGCTAAAATCAAGCTAAAAATGGCTTATTGAGTTTGGAGTATGGCATTTCATTTGGTGCATTCATAATTTTTTTTTTTTTATTAATCAATTTAATCATAAGTCAAATTATCATACCGTATTTACGTTATTGAGAATCCTACGGTTTTGTCAATTATTTTTGATGCTCTCAAATTCAATTGCATGATTTTGCATTTGTTCGATTTCTAGATTTTGAAAATAGTCACATGACCCAACCACCATAAAATGTGATGCAGAAATTTGTTTTTACAATTCAATTCACACATGAAATGGCAAATTTTATAATTAGGTACAAACAACAACATTTTGACACTTAAAAGTTTCACTGAGCACTCTGAAATTGTTTTTTGGTTTGTCTAGCCGTTTATGAATTCATAAATGCTTCAGCATATTGTAAATTATATGAGATGGCCACTTAAATCGAGCATGGCTGTCTGCATTTTGTTTTGTGCTTGACAAGTCTCAAAATCGCAAAATCTATCAGTTTCTTAAATTTGTGATTTTGTATTTTTCCGATTTTGTGGTTTCGCAATTAAGCGCATAATTGGTGGAACTGATATCACGTGACGAATCCAAAAGTACAAAATTGTTAAAATTACAAAATTACAAAATTGTCTCTATTAACGAAACCCCTTATTGTACCGTTATAATTTGTCTCGGCGATGACTTGACGGGCCTAATGAGTCAGAGGATCAAAACATCACACTAAGCAAGAAAAAAAATTATTCTGATTGGATGAATAGAATCCAAACCGCATTAGTGCACTTGTTTCCCATGGAACGAAAGAGTTCAGCTGCCGCCACTGGAAAATTAGAAACTCATTCTTAATTCAGGGATGTTTTCTTGCTTCTGAGGATATTTTTTGATGGGGCTGGCAATGGGAAAACTAGGGTTTCCATACAGTCTAGGTCTTCATCTGCTTTAACTTGCTATATGCTAAAAATCAATTTCGCAACATCTTTACTATAGTGCGACCGGCTGGCACACAGCAGTCGCTGCCGCACCAACACAATGGCCATCGGCAGCTCTTTGCCATCAGGCGGAGCTGCAATCTTGGAAGTGGTTTCAGGAAGGCAAGACAAAAGGATGAACCGCATTTATATTTATCTTTTATTCTATCAGTGGTTGGTTTTAGGTTGGGTCGCAGTAATATGACTCAGGGCACACATTAGGGAGGCACACATTAGGAACGCTAACCTCTGGACAACTAAATAAAGGCTATAACCAAATTTAAAACAGTGTTCTATGGTTCTAGGTGTCTTTTTCTTATTGTGGGGTACGTTTAGTGCTTTGTGGTTCTCCCATGATTACATAACGTCCATCCACCACTCACAACGAGGATGATCAATTATAAATTGAAAGTTAAGATGAAGTTTGATGGGAGTTTACCATTAAAAGAACTTTTGTACATGTTTTAGTAATAAGTTACAAATGGCCTTGCTAGATTCCTATTTTTGACAAGAGACGTCTCTCTGGGGAAATGGAGGGTTCGATTTTACATTTTGCTATAAGATGTATTAAAGGATAAGGTTTAGCTTTAATAATTCATTTTTATTGAAATTGTGAAGCTATGGGACATAAAGCAGAAATGTTGTAAAAAAAATAAAAATTGGAGGTGCACGGCTTCTGCTTTAGAAACCTAGAGAATATTTGTAAGGAACATTTTATGCTAGGTTCCCACTTGACTCAAAAACTCGACAGAAAAGTTTCTGTCGCAGAAATTTTTGAGAGCTGAAAATTTTT